>LOEQ01005474.1:127799-142296 GCA_001685075.1 Bramus lutescens | reverse complement strand
AGGAGGGGAGGAGGTGGAAATTTTTAATAATAATAAAGAAAATGGAAAAAATGTTATTCTCAACAGTGCTTTTTTGCTGCTCTGTTTTGTTTATGATTGCAAATGTAGGGATTAAATCAGTTATTTTCAATTCATAAAATAAACATTTATCTTGGAAAAAAAGGAAGGGAGATATGCCTTTATTTGTGGAGAGCTTTATCTTACTGATAAAATCACATAAGATACCAAAATAAATGACTAAATCAAACAGTCAAGACCTCTTTCCGTAGATGGTAAATGACCCTGGCCCACTTTACAGAAGACATCCTATTGTTAAGGCTAGTTTCGTTTATCAACTTCACCCATCTGAGAGGAGGGAGCCTTAGTTGAGGAACTGCCTCCACTAGATGGGTCTGCTTGCATGTCTGTGGGGCATTTTCTCAGTCTCTATTTGATGGAGGAGGACTGAGCATGCTTTGGGCAGTACCATCCCTAGACTGGTAGGCATGGACTGCATATGTAAAGCAGCCAAGCCTACCAGGGAAGTATGTCACTATGTAGCATTCCTCCATGGTTTCTGCTTCAAGTTCTTGCCATGCTAGAGTTTTTGTACACTTCCATTCATGATGGACTATAACCGGTAAAATGAAGTAATCTCATTCCTCCCCTAAGTTGTTTTTGGTCAGTGTTTTATCACAGCAACAGGAGGAAACTAGAATACCCATAAAGTATAGGTGAAGATACAGAGCAGAAACAGCATTATTCTCTTTTAATCCACTTACACAGATATCATAATGGAGTAGGCAAAGCTAAAGGATACATTCAGGAGCCTTTGAAATTATTAGAGCAGACTATAAGACACAATTTTCTAATAAGATCCCCTTCACACTTACATGAATGAAGCTTTGTCAATACCAATTTCTTCATCTCCAAATGGAGATAAGAATATTTATAAGATAGGGTATTAAGAGGATGGAATGAGATACATTCATACTTCCTCCACAATGATATTTAAATAGATATGAAGTGTACACATGCACCTGTGAGTATACACCACACACACACACATACCAATCAACAAGGCTTGAGTGAGAAATCATCTTTATAATAGATATCCACAGCTAAGTGTTTCACATGGGTCAATTTCTCAATGCATGATCATATGGGTTTATGTCTTTGTTCTGCCTCGTAACAGCTGTTTCTTCATTTGTATTCATCTTTGCCACCATGGAAACAACAATTAATATTAACTATCTACTTAACAGTATAGTTACAATGACTAAATAATGGAAATGGACTATGATGATACTTAATATAGAATAAAATCTTAGTGTGTATAATACATGCCATTGCAAGAGTCAAGTTTCACAGGTTTCAGTGGACAGATTTTACACGTTTTGAAGTCTAGACAGACTAATTACAGCAATATGACAATTTTTAGCCACTTTTGGGACAACGAGAAAGGTTGCAAACAGATGTTTGTAAAAATCTTTTTCACATTAGCCCATAAAAACAAAGATTTAATAAAGATCGGACAGGAAATCAGAATTTGCCAAAGTTCTTACTTTTTATTTATTTCACAAGTCATCGCAGGCTAGGATATTTTTATGCCCTTGGGAAGTAATGAAAATCTTTTATAACTATATATTTATTTTTCTTATTGTCATCCAGTGTGTATAGAAATGTTGCCAGACTGCTTTCTATTACTTCTCTGCTTTAGGATTCCAGTTGTCTGGACAGATTTGTCCCTAAGGGTAGAAAGAGATTATTTCTAGAGATGCCAGCCTGGCTTGAATGATGCATCTAGTAAAAATGGTCACTTATTTTGCCCCCAATCCTAGGAGAACAGTTTTACCAGGCAACTTACTGACCTTTCATTTGCTTTCCTGAGTAGCCTATTCACTGAAAATGGTATGGGGGTTGGGAGTTTGCTTTTGTAAATAGAGTCTTTTCCATGTTGCACATTACTCTTGCTATACAAAAATAAGCATGCAATTTACTTCAATTTTCCTTTCTGAAGAGTAACTATGTGCCTTGCATTGTGCTACAATGATAGAGCAATAAATGTAACAATGTCTTCTTTGGTAGCTGTGATGTAGTGTCTGCAATCTTTTGGTTTACAAATTAGTCTAACAGAGATGTGTTAAGGCTTTCTCTGTACCCTGCTACATAGTACTCAAGGAGTTGGACTGATAACTCAAAGGCTATATTGGATTTGGATAATAAAACAAAAAGTCAACCTTCTGCCTGGAGATGTTTTCACTCAACTAGGGTAGCATACAAAATAAGAATCCCGTGAGAGAGAGTGGCCAAGATTAGGGTCTACTCTCTAGGAAGACAGAAAAATTCTTGCAGGAAAGAGGCATGACTGGAAGGAATTTCGAGAATAGGTAATATTGTAATTGGCTGAAAAAGGTTAAGGTTGAATGAACTAAGAGAAAATGAATAGTCTAAGAGAAAGACATTGTATTGAGCAGACAAATCTGTGTGTATCTCAAAGAAAGCCAGTAGTGGCTAAAGACAAGGGATTATGGCCAGGTGACTGATGCGTTTTATGCACCACATTTAAGGCTCACAAATTTCAGATATGCAATAGGGAATAAATTGTAATATATAGTGTTATTTGATGATCATGGGCTAGGTTAATTTAAGAGAGGACAAATAAGAACTAGGGATTAATTGGACATGGGGATAAAGGAATATCTAGTCTTATACATATGTGAAAATGGTAGTTCCATCAGCTAAAATAGGACTTGCAGCAGGAGGAAGTACTTTCAAGAAAAAGGTGATGAGTTCAGTTTAATACTTGTCAAGCTGGAGATGCCTTCAAAACATATGGGAGAGATGACCAGCTGGCCATTAAATACAGCCAGACTGAAGTTCAGAGAGAGGCTTGAGCAGAGTTAAGAGCGATTTGGAACTCACTTGATGCATCGTAAACGAACCATCACATACGAAAGGACACAGACTGAGATTCATGGCTTGTTGATCAGATTCTGGGAATTACTGATGATATTTAACAGATGAGCTCAGGACGAGGAATCTTTGAAGAATACGGACAGTAAATATTCAGAGATGGACAGAAAGAAAGTGCATACTATGCAAAGCAAGGGGGCAGATTTTGAAAAATGGAATAAGCAATAACATCATATACTGTAGAAAGATGCAGTAAAATAAAGACAGAAAACTATCAGATTTAGAAATATGGAGGTCATTAAAGACCTTAATGAGAGCAATTTCAGTGAAATAAGTGAATAAGTGAAATAAGTCAGACTGCAGAAGGTTGAGGAAAAAGTAGAGGCAATGAATATAACTTGCATTTTTATGACCCTGAAAGAGGTGATATTTTCTTAGAGCAAAATCAGTTACTTTAGGTCATTGTGCCTGACAATGTTCAGCATCATCTACAGCTGAAATGGTCATATATATTGACTGGACCATGGTGGACATCTGGCCCAACTATGGTCCGCTGATTCATAGGTTGCCTAGTAAGTAGAACATGTCATGGTATGTGATAACAAGGTAATGTGTACTTGGGTAGTAAGCCAATTTAATGTGAGAAAGGAATGAACAGATACACAGAAAGAAGTGAAGCTCATTTTGTTTCTTAGGTGCCCAGAGTGAGTTTCTGTTGCACAGTATGAAAAAATATTAGATATTTCCACTTTCATTGCTAATGTTATTAAAAATAGTCAGTGAAGCCCCCATGCCATTTTTTCCAATGGTGAGTATATTTAAAGTTGTATTTTTCATTTATAAGGTATAGTAAAAAACTATCAGCAAAGGTATATCTTATAGTAGTGAATTGATAATATCAAGGTTTACAAATACATGTGTTTGCTTTTGCATTGCCTGAGTTATTTCAGGGTGTGCTACAATTTTACCTAACTGTAGGCAAATTATACATGAGAACATGTGACATCATAGTCAATACCATGATCAGGATGAGAGTCAATGTATTATGACACTGAAATAATCATTGTGATTGACTTACAACTGTTTACTCATTATGAACTGAATGGAAAATACACACTGAATAATTCTAATGCATCTGACTCAAACAAAAATGGATTAGATAGTCATGCAGATTTCAGTACTAACCTAGTCTCCATAAGAATAGTAAAATTTTACAAAGTTATTGAGTAGATATTTAAACCACACTTTGAAAGTTGCTCTCTATCAATTTCCTTTCAATAATGGAATCTGGTAATCTCAAATTCAATCACAATCACAAAGCCTTGAATTTACAAAGTGGGATTCTTTCCAGCTTAGTTATATCACACAGATTTGCTGCACACATCAATGAAGTGAAGATATATAGCTAGATAAGAAGCCACATCTTTCTAGTATTAAACCTAGCATATATGGACCATAAAAAGAATGTTGGTTTTATTTTTATAAGTTCTTTAGTTGTGTTAACGACAACAGAAGAAATTTCATATTTCTTTTTGTACCTGTTGTCACTGAAATGATTCTACCATAGGTTTCAATTCTCACTACAATGAGTTCACAATCTCTTTCATCACTCCTAAAATCTGGAAAATAGTGAACTGGCCAAATTAATCACTACAGTGAGGTTTTCCACCCTTCAAGTCCTCTTCTAACCTGCCTTTGTAGGCTGTGTTCTCAAAGAGACAGTACTCCCCTGCTCAAAAGGCCACCGTGGATTTGAAATAAGACTAACGTGGCTCAACCTTAATTTGAAGTGGTTAAAAAAAAGACAAAACTGTAAAGGAAATTGCTGCAAGTTCACTTTCAGAAGGACTTCAGAGAGCTCATACATTAAAATTCACTGAGGGATAAAACACATGAGGATAAAAGTGAACAGGTTCACACTAAAAGAAGTAGCTCTGGGAGATTAGAATATATGTGTGATATATTTGGCTCTAAATTCTGCGGCAGTGAAAATGTCAAGGAGAAATTTGTAAAGTATACATTTTATAGATTCTTTTTGTTTGTCCAAAAATCCCATCCTATCCCACCCAATCTGATTTTTCGCAATTTTTGACTAACCCCCCTGAATCTAGCTAGGTTTGCCTTCAAAACTGTTTTATGAAAATGGCTAACTAAACATAGGTTAGATTTTTATGTACTGACTTCTCCATTCTATTAAAAACTACCAGTCCTTGAAAACACAAATAGAATATCATCTTCCTTAACCTTTAACCTTCACTTATCTTTCTTTCCTCTTGATTCTATGGCACAAATGTACCATGGATGCTACAATTCAGCTTTTAATTTAAAGACAGATTCATACTCCTCAATATCATTCTGGGCCATCCTTTATGAGAGGACAGAATTGGGATAGGCCAGAATGCATCTCTACTACCTCTTGATAAACTCAATACAAAGTAGGCATGAATCAAGTGCATATTGATTCTTTTTCTTAGTAAAACTTTTAAGAGTATTTATAAATATAAATATGTCCCTTGTTCCTCTATATACATATTTGTGTGGACAATAAATAGTTTACAAGTACTATGTTTTTAATAGAGACTTTTACTGTGAGTCTAATTGTAAACTGTCCTAGAGATAGCCTTGCATTTTTTAGGAGAACAGAGAGAAAAGGGTAATATCTGTGGTTAAGTTGTGAAGTAGTGCATAAAATGACATTTAGCTATTCAGAGTGTTCCAGTGTTGACTACATAAAAAGAGACAATGAATTGAAGTGAAAGAGACTTCCTTGGAAGGCTCTCTCCTGACCGACCACATTACAGTCTCATTTTGAGATGCTCCATTTTATCTATTCTGAATACTATTCACAAAGAACTATAGCCATAAATATCAAAATCTCAAGACCAAGGCAAAATTTATACACAACACTTCTAATGGATTATGTCAGGATTACTGAACTACTTTTGGAAAGATGCTTTAGTAGCACGCACTTTCTTATAGATTAGAAAAAAATGAGTGATTTAAGAAAAATCCCACTATTTCCTTAAGTGTAAGACATAAAGTATAACAAAATTTCATAAATAAAGTATAATTCTACAAAAATACAGGGCATTTTCTACAATGGTTGCATCTACAAATAGGCTTACCTTGAATCCATATCATACTCTTACAGTAAATATTAATAGCTTTCTTTAGTCTTCATTTTCCTTGACCTCGCTAAAGCTTTTGACATTGTTAATAATTAATCCAGGCACAAAACCCTTCAGCTTGTATATCATTACTGCTTCTTCATCTTTAAACTACCACTTTGAATGGTGTATGTTTTAAAACTACGGTTCTTCTTCCCCATGTATAAGTGATCTTCTGGGTATTATTCTTTACCCTTTCAGATATTATTCTATTTATTTTTCATTACTTTTCATGAGTATATCCATGTATGTGGAAAACTTTAATTATTCTTCCTTCTTCAGGGTAATGGATATAAATTCTGCATTTCCTAGGCTCTAAGTTATAGCTTGTCATCTTTCAATATTTTTCCTGATTGTACTAAAGCTACCATAAGTAAACTAGACAGATTCAATCATCTTTCAATATTTTTCCTGATTGTACTAAAGCTACCATAAGTAAACTAGGCAGATTTTTTCTTTTTTCATTTGATTTACCCCTTTCCATGTTTCCTTGCTCTGAACATTTGGACCATATTAATTGCTGAATTGCTTCTCTTTAAAATTCCTATTTTGAGTATTTAACTACTTGTATATAAGAATGAAATTACTTTATTTTGAGGTGATAGCATCTTTGTTGAGATAGACAAGATAAAAAAGTATTAGACAGAGTATGGTGTAACCTCAGTATTCATGAGACAAAGGCAAGAGAATTAGGAGATCTAGTCTAGCCTAGGCTACCACAATAAGTTTGAAGCTAGATGCGCTATATAGAGAGGTGTTAAGGCCAATAATGCCTGCATAGCAAGACCTTGTCTCAAAAACTTAAATCACCAGCATGGCATGTAATAACTTAAAATTCATATCATTACAACAAGGAAAAAGTTGGAAACATACATTAAAAGAAAGTAACATTTGTGGATGAGGAAAGAATCAGTTCAATGTTTCTAGCCATAAAATTACCAGAAACTAGGAGACAGGCCTAAACCAGGACCCTTCCTAATACCTTCTGAGGGAGCATGGCCAGTTTTCCAGCATCCAGAACTAAAAAATTGGTACATTCTGTTTATGACATGAGGAACATTGTTATATTAGTCCTAGAAATCTAATATAGCCATTCTACACCAACACATAAAATGAATTAATACACAAATAAGTAATCACAGATATCTTTTTGTACTCAGCAAATCAATTACTTGTAATCACTGAATCTTTTTTTGAGACAAGGGGTTATACAGCCTAGATTGGCCTTGAAGTCATACTTTACCTACCTGAGCCTCATATGTGCTGGAATTATACACCATTCCTGGCCCATTCTTGGATCTGTTTCCTTATTGTCATGCTCATTAAGCTACTCCATGACAGGTTTTTAATCTCCTATTATTTACACTTGTCTTTAAAATAAAAATATTTATTGTTATTTGTGTGTGTATGTGTGTGTGTGTATACAAGCATGTGCCACAGCTCACAAGTGGAGGTTAGAGGACAACTTTCAGGATTTCGTTCACTCTTTCTACCACATGTTCCAGCTATAAGGCTTGGAGGAGAAGTCCTTTTTTCCACTGAGCCAGCTTTCTGGTTGCTATTGCCTACATTCTTAGACAAGACTCTTACTAAATCTTTCCTGCCTTTGGCCTTACCTTCATTAAATCAACCTTTCACATTGTTAGGAAATGGTCACTCTGATCACATTCCCAAAAGTTACATCCTGAAATGGTTCCTCACAATATTCACATGATTTCCTAGTTTTTGTATCTATATTCCAGCAATGCTAAGCATTTGACTCTTCCTTGAATATATTATGTTTCCCATTATCCACCTCTTTATTGGATCATGCTCCTTTGCTCCTTCTGTTTTTTTTTCCATTTCTTATCCAAGAAATTCTGACTTATTATTAAGACTTGACTTGAGGTTTATACCGTGATTGTCCCTGTCTAATCCCTGCCCCTTTCACTATTAACTGTACAAAGGTAGAAACTTTTATTTTACCTATTTTCTTGGCACCTAGAATAAAATAGGCATAGGAATTTATATATAAGTGAATACACAAGTGAACACACTCTTTTGCTTCTCCCCAGAGAAAGTAAAAATATTATACAGTGCAACATACATTTGAATAATTAAGTTTGTGTGTGTGTGTACCCATACATGTATGTTTGTGGCATGAAAAGTATTTGTTTTTCAGTCAGCCTCCACTGGCTTTTCTGGTAAAGATAGGAAATCATATGTGTCTTTCATAGTTGCACATCTTTTAAATCTTTCATTGCAGTTTGAAGCCTTCATTATAAAAGGTCTATGGGAGATCGATTATTTCAATGGTCATTATAGAACAGAAGATTAAATTCATCTTTTCATTCTTTAGATCTTTGATTTTTTTTAGATCTGTCAACTTGCCTTAGTTATCTTGTGGCATAATCACAGGCAGCCAATTTGCTCTTCTTATCTATAGTGATACCTGAGAAATGAAACCTCGCCTTTCTACAGAATGCCTATTCCATCATTCTTCTTCAGTAACAGAAATCCTACTTGATAGCATTCTATTTTATGGAGAAAATGGGTTAAGTGATCCTCATTTTATAGTAGGTTGTATAGGATAACAAACCCTTCACTCCCCTGTCTCCCAACCCTTTAGTGACTTCAGTCAGCCATGTTTCTTATAGGTAGCATGTGCTTGTGATCATCTTTATTATCTTCAGATGATAAGAAGACGGTGCCTAGGAAATCAAATATCCCTCTTCTTGCTCCCCAGGTAGACCTAGAGCACCAACAATACACACAGAATCTAGTTAACACATCACAAGAAAACATACTGCCAAGAAAAATTCAGTGCTTTCTTGTGAAAACAGTAGCAAGTCCCTTCAGAACACAGCATTGAAACTGTTCCACTAAACCTTTAATATGAATTTGCTCAATGGGACTGTGCATACAGGTGTACAACAATTATTAGGTTTGATATCTGAATGAGCTCAGGTTCCCATTAGAGCTTGACTGCTTCAATGACCCCATTATTTTGCTTCCACTGCTCCCCAAACTGCTCAACTTAATTATTCTGACTAATGAAACATTTAGGACATGAATTTCTGATTTGTTTTAAACCATGTGGGACACCTAAAAGTGCTTCACTTAAAAGAATCACAATATAGAAGAAATGACTATGAGGCTATGTTAGAAAGTGCAAGTAGAGCAGAGCCATGATCTATGATGGGCACACAGATACTTTACTTTCCTGAAATGACTCTTCTGCTTAGTAGAAGGTACCATGTACCTTGGTACCTGTCATACCTTGGTGATGACTCTTGCCTCTAGAATATGCAATACTAAAGGCAATGTGGCTGTGGTCAGGAGCAGAGAGGAGGTGGAAATTAAATTAGTATTCTCTGTTATAAAGCATTCCAATTCTTAATGTAACTAATGTTCAAAAGGACAAATAAAGTACTTTGCAGAGCCAGCCAATCACAGACATTCTTTTATAAGGATAAAAAAGAGAAGTCAGAAAGTTGGACCACCTTCAGAGTTGATGTATAAGGAACACAGTCTCTTATTAGTTGAATGCTAATGTCAAATTACAGTCTTTAATATAAGGAATTATAGCCTTTAAATATTGGATTTAAGTATTAAGTATAAGCAACATGATATATCAGCAATTGTATATCCTCAGAATAAAAAAAATCATTTTGAGAGAGAAATATGTTATAGTTGATTTTTAATTGGTCTCTTTAAAAGCAGCTCCAACAATCCCTATTACTTTATTTTTCATTGATGACTCTTAAAAAGCCGTGTGTTTACCTAGAGGAAAAGAAGGCATTAAACTGTCACTGGCCCCTCAAGTTCTACAGATGCCAGTTTATCTGTCATCAGTGAAAGCATTTGTCCTTTAAATGAATGAAACTTTGCACCCTGCCTCCTTTCACTAATAATATGGTAAGGGCAGCTGAGCCTGCAATAAATGTGTTTGTGTCCAGCCATATTCCCATCACTTAACAATCTAATTGGACTCCTTAAAAATAATAAATAAATAAATAAATCAAGGAGGAAAGGAAGTCACAAGAGGGTAGCACAAGTTCCTGCTTCCAGGCACTCCAGGGCATCAGCCTTCACTTCTCACTTCTGCTCAAAGTACTGGATTTGACAAAGCACACAGAAAAGAATCTCTTTACCCTCTCTTCCAACGGTATGACAGGAATCAATAATGATTCCTCCACACAGCTACAATCTAACCCATCAGGGATAAAAGTGTGAGGGGAAACATTCAAGCTATTCCTTGCAATCTTTTATTAAAGAAGAGTGTAAAAATACATTTGCCTTCGTGGGGCAATTTTCGTCCTCCGGTTCAACTTAATCCATTTTAACAGTTGGCAGTTTAAATAACAGAAGTTACAGGCTGCCATGCACAGACGCTTTGCATGCCACATGAAAGAGATGAATTCAGAGGCAGGAGCAAAAGCAGAAAGAACCTGAAGGAAACGAAGCGCTTCTTTTATATAAAAGAATTTCTTTAATAACAGCAGCCAGGAAAAAATTCTCTGAGCTTGTGTCCTTCTATTGTTTCACAGAAAGCAACTATTATATACCCTATTCTAACTCTACATGTACCAATGGACTGTCATAAACCAACAACTTTCCCTTAATATTGCAATCATCATCTACTCTATTTTTAATGTACTCAAAACAAGTTTTCTCATTGTATAATAACAGAGACAGTACTCTATATTTCAATGTAAAATGATATATTTTAAATTACAAGAATCCTAAAAGAAGCCTAACCATAACTACTATTTTTTTGGCTAAATAAAATATTAACATTTTCTATTCATGTTTGAGTTAACATTTGCAATTCAGCTTTTTTGCAGTATTTAAATAGAAATGCATAAGCTATGAGGAAATTTTAAAAAAAATAAAGCAAACTTTAAGATTGGTTCTTTCTTGAGTGCCTTATCATCCTTAATGTCCATATACAATCCATAAAATCCTTAATGTCCTTATAGAATCCTTAAAAAAAACTTTAAAGATCTCAGATTATATATTAGATTTTATGACCCCATTATTACCTGTTTGTACTGGCATTTCACTTGTATTTTAATAACTAAAGCTTGCCTGAAAATCAGAAAGTAGAACAGCCCCACTGCTCAGCCTTACAGACCAGGCAGTGATAACACACACCATTAATCTCAGTAGCCACACTAGTTTGCCATAGAAACTGGGTTGTGCACACCTTTAGTCCCAGTGGTGCATACCTTTAATCCCAGCCCTAGAGAGGATTATTCTCCTTCTGAAATTCACAGAGGCAGGATTGCCATTTTCGGACTGAGGTCGAGGTAAGAGGCAGTGGCTGGTTGCTTTGCTTTTCAGACCTTCAGACAAGCTTTATTTATTAAAATACAAATGAAATGCCACTACACCTGTTTACTAAATATCTGTGCTCAACTACTGTGACTAGATTTTGAACTTGTGAAAAATGGTCATTTAGAATTAGCATAGGTATTTTAAAAAAAGATTTTAAGAAAGTTGGATGGCTCAAGGCTTGCTGCTCTTTCAGAGAACCAGTGTAAGGCTCCCAGTACCCATGTAAAGTGCTTTTACAATTGTCTGATAACTGCAGCTTCTGGCCTCCATGACCACTACATACACATATAGGCACACGTGCATGCATACACAACACACACACACACACACATACACACGTGCATGATAAGTAAAGCTTTTAAAATAAATAAAAGAAATATTTCTTTGTGTGTAAATGCATATGTGGGTGTAGCAACTTGTGTATGGAGGACAGAGAGGGTGTTACATGTCTTCTATCACTCTCTCTATACTCTTTTCAGGCAGCTTATTTTGGGGAAACTCCATTCTTCACAATTATACAGCAAGAACTCTTGGTTATGGGTCCTCTTCTTCATCACCAACAGAAGTACATTTTTATAAAGTAAGTATTAGTATTCATAACATGATTCACAAGATCCTAGCATATTTGGACTATAAATTATAGCACCAATAAGGGGAGGTAATAAGTCTGTAGGTGTATGTTGGTACACACAAAAACTAACGCCTTACATACTTGTTTCATGCACTAACTTTGGTAGAAATGATGATGTCCATGTTTTTAGAAGGTCAATAATAAGTACATCTCTTATAGGCCAAGAGTGAATATTATCTTTGGAAGAAATAGAAAATCAATACTAATTAGCAAGCAGAAGTTAGTACATAAAGTATATTCCCATTGAGTTGTGAGATATTATTTTACTCTATAGTTTTGTATCTCCCTTCATGTTTAGACTTCTCAGCTTTATATTATATTAAAGAAAAGCATGGGCAGAAATTTTGCGCCAAATGATTATCTTCCTTGCAATATTTCTTGATACAGTGAAACATTTCATGCTCTAGGATTTTGTAATAATTAGTCCTCTAGCCCTCAACTGATCCTTTACAAAGAGAGTGAAAACTACTACTTCATAATCAACTGAAAACTGATTGCCCATAACTTTCTTTTCATAGCCTACACATTCTCAAATCCATCAATCCCATAGCAGAAAACAGGTGTGGTAGCACAGCAGTTCTCAATGCATACATATCAATAAAGTAAAATGTATGCATATTTATAAGGAGTCTTACAGATTTGTATAATAGTTTGTGAATAACAAAATGAAAATAGAATTTTAGAGCTGAAAAGAAATTTATGGATTATTTAACTCAAGTCCAACCCTTCATTATATAGACAATGACACTAATTTCCAGAGAAGAGAATTACCTGTCGTAAATATTCTATACAATGAAGAAATGAAACTGAGAGGGAGTGGGATGTAAGGAAATGAACCAACTAACCATAATTGGTCTATCATTCATTTATTGGATAATTGTATGATTCAACTTTGATAAAATGTATATTTATGAAGAAAGATAGTGAGAACATGACAGCCAATGATCATCTGATAATTCTAAATAATAATCATTCTGATGAAGTAATTAGGTAGCAACAGTGAATTTGAAACTCTTGCAATTTTATAGTAATGCAATATTCAAAGATTTAGTTTAAAGTCTCTAGGTATACACTGATATAAAGATTTGAGAGGAACTGAATATAAGTGTATGGGCTAGCACCTTGGTGAGATACACTTTGGGATGAAGGAATAGCCATGGACTTAAACATACATATCTAAATATCTGATGTTTGATACTGTACTTTCATTAAAAGGCATTAGCCATAATTAAGACTGAAAAGTTAAAAGCCAAGTGCATTGCCTTCTCAGGTAATTTCATCACGGTCTGCACTGCTGGCCAAAAGAGATCAAAGCTATGGCATCACATTGACACTTACTGTCACTGCTTTTGTCAATATTTGTCCTTACCTTAGTGCTACTTATGTACACTATATGCTTTAGTGTTCAAATCACTGTCCACAGCATTTTGCTGTGAGCTGGGTATTTTTAATTCAATGCTAACAGTCAGGTGAGCAAGTTAAATGGGAACTCTGTTTCAAAAAGTCTGCTTCCAATTATTCCCCAGAATTTTTATCATGATTAATTACAGTAGCAACGTTACATTTATGAAGTAGTAACAAAATAACTTTATGGTTGGGGTCACCACATGAAGAACTGCATTATAAGGGTCATGGCATTAGGAAAGTTGAAAAACAATGGGATAACTCATTATTATTATTATTATTATTATTATTTGGCTTTATGTATTATTACTTATGGGTTTATGAATTTTTCCTATATTTGTACAATTTTGGAGTTCATGTGATGATAAATTAACTTCCCACTGTTATTGGTGACTATGTCAATATCATGCTCATTTCTAAATAAAACTTCAAAAAAGTTTCATTAGCTCATAACTTTATTTAATTGAAATCATTAAAGTAGAAGAGAGTTTTGCTGCATGTTTGAATTCCATTTAAATTGCTTATATAATTTCAAACTGCTTTGTATCAAAATTTCCAAATGCACTTATAAAGAAATTTTATAGCTACAATATACATTTTTAATGAGAAAAAGCGGCTCACTTATTTTTTAAAGATCTTTCTTTAAAATATGCTGCTTTCTAAAAAATATGTTATATGTTTTAAAGTGAACTATAACCCAAAGCAGACAGAGCAGCTTCTTTCCAGCAGGAAGCAGCCACTTACAGGGCACAGCAGAGAAAGGAAGCACTTGCTGGTCTAGACGCTGAGGACAACCCACTGTATGAGACCTCACATGGTTACTGTCAAATGACGTATGCAGGATTCTTGTACATAGCAGTTATTCAACACTTTGAATCAATTAGTTGCATATAAATATGAATTTTAGCATCCCAAGGCTCAGTTTCAGACTCGGGGAGAAAGGGGAAGTTTCCTGTCATGTTTTCCCTACTTGAACTGCCTAGTGACACCTGCCTGCAGGTCTCCCAAACAACTTAATAAGGTCAAGAAATAACATGTAGTTATCCTCCTGAATATCGGAAGTAGGCAAAATGGCCAGGGA
>LOEQ01005474.1:71369-90211 GCA_001685075.1 Bramus lutescens | reverse complement strand
AAACTGGAAACTAGGATGCTGTTCTGAAGACTGACCCAAAAGCCTTGGCAAACGAAAGTGAGAGATGGAATTAGGAGCACTGTAGATTTTAGCTACTATTGTAAGAAGTGAGCGCCATGTGGACAAGGTGGAACACATTGACTAGGGACATTATAAGGTACAGAAAGAAAATGAAATAGCAACAATGAGGAGAAATAAGAAGGTATCAGGAAAATATGGTATCCTAAAATGACACTGACACTTAACTTTGTGGAGAAATCTACAAGAGGTTCCGGAGATTCATTTATGAGTATTCATCACAGCACTAAGAATGGTCCAGCTGTACAGCTCAAGCAGCCTAATCACTAATATGGCAAATGCTCTAAGTGTCTGCCAGACATTGTGATAGGCACTGGGAAGTCTTCGGGTACCTGGAAGAGTGAGTGTCTTTTTCTCATTAAGCTACCATTTCAGGGGGAGGCTCTGTTAGTAAAGAAACAATCACATGGGAAGTTGAAGAATTACACAAAGATAGAGCAATGGCATAGGGAGGGGAATTCTTCTATGGTTTTACATTAAGGACTAATTAATTTTAATTAAGTCCAAAAGAAGTTTTTTTTGTTTGTTTTGTTATTTTTTGTTGTTTTTGTTTTTGTTTGTTTGTTTTTGAGACAGGATTTCTCTGTGTGATAGTCCTGGCTGTCCTGAAACTATCTTGTAGACCAGGCTGGTCCTGAGGACACTGACATCTGCCTGCCTCTGCCTCCCAAGTGATGGGAATTAAAGGCATGTGCCACTACTGCCTGGCAGATTTATTTATTTCCTTCCTTTCTTCGTCCTCCTTCCTTCTGTCCTTCCTTCTTTCCTTTTTTTTTGTGTATGTGTATATGTGTGTGTATGTTTTTGCAAGAGTCTGTCTGTATTTGATCGCAGGTACACTCCCCACCAAACAATAGTACTAACACCTTAGCACTTAAGTAAGGGTCAGAAGGGGGGTCAGGTGTCCTCCGCCCTTTTTCACCAGTACCGTCTATTCTTTTGAGACAGGCTCTTTTCCTTAATCTAGCCCCCTTTTTTCAGCTAAGCTAGAAGTCAGTGAGCTCCAGAGATCCTGCTGGCTCTGCCTCCCTCAGAGCTGAGGAATGCCTGGTTTGTTATGTGAATGCTGCTATCTGAAATCCTGTGCTTATGATTGCTCAGCAAGAACTCTTAACTGCTGAGCAATCTCTCCAGCACAAGAGTCTAATTAATTCTCATTTTTCACATAACTAAGATTTGAAATTTTATAAAACACAACATGCAAGATAAACGTAGGAGTCAACTAGTGAGAATTGTTATAGTATCAATAGCTTAAAATATTTTTAAAGTAACTTAGAAAATAAAAACTACCCTAACATATAAATTGGAAGTGACAGCTGCTATTATAGGAACTATTTTTAATGAGCAAATTTGGTTTTGAAAGTGTCCTAAATTCATTTGAATGAATTAAATTCCTCACCCCTCCTCAATTTTTGCCTAAAGTTGAGGGTGGGTTTGACAAGAGAAATTATGTTATGACATAGCTTCCGCAAAGTGAATCCTGGTAGCTGTAGAAGCACAGACAGTAATTTCCCTTGGCAGGCAGTATTATTAAGAGTGCTTGCATCTTTTAGCTAATTGGAATTCCAAAGGACAAAGATAACTACTTAAATAAAATAGGATTATGAACTGGAATTGATACGAGTGAAATGTTCAGTACAGTTAATCATGGTCGTTATCTCATGCTTGTATCTGAGGTAAGTTAGAATTCTTTCAAATCATTTCTGGACATATTAGAAAGGGCAAGTATTGGTAGCTAGGACTCAGGGACAAAGGATTCCCCTGTGAACGTATTTACTTCTAGCTGGTTTCAATAATCTTTTTTGGGGGTAAGCATAGAAGTATTAAGAGACACAAGAGAGGAAAGCGTTCCAATTTTCCACCCATTTGATTTCAAAGTTCAACAGGCATTAAGAACAGAAGTTTTAGAGGAAAAGGCTTCCCTCCTTGTCTCTATGTCAAAATGAATTACTGTTCTCCACAGAAGCCCTGTGAGACAGAGGCATGACTTGGCCAGCTCAACTTTTTCTGGTATCTCCACAGGCGTGAAAGGGAACAGCAGCACTTCAGATAATAAAGTAGACAGACCTTGCTGTACTGTGGTTTGAGAAGTTCAGAAGCCTTGTGTTCTTTGCTTATGAACACCAGCTCCATTTCCTTGTGCTCTTAGTTTATGACTGCTGCTGTTAACAGGAGACCACTAGGGAGGCTGATAACTTGTGAAGAAAATCTCCATTTCTCTGAATAGGGAAAAATGTGTTTCTGGGCAGTGGGCTTACTGTTTGCTCTTTGTTTACTTACTTACTGTTCACAACAATGCAGCCATTGTTCCCTTCTCTTAACCAAAGCAAGAGCAAGAAATACTATTAGGAATGCAAAGGGCAAAAGCAATGGCATATTTTAATTCAATAATCAATAAATTCTGTAAACCCAATTTCACTCCTCTGAAATATGGAATTTGGCTAATTATATTGCTAATGAAAGCAGTCTTCTTTTTTTTCCTGTAAATTACTCTATAGAACAGGCTGGCTTCAAACTCAGAGAAATCTACCTGCCTCTGCCTCCTGAGTACTGGAGCTAAAAGCGGGTGCCACCACTACCCGGTTGCAGTCATGATTTTTAACCAAATGCACTTTAGAGTTTAGAAGTATTTGTTGACTGAATGCAAAGACACTTTAATCTGCCACATAAAAATGTTACATGGACATTTAAAAAAAAGTCTATATACTATCAAAGAAACGAATTCAAGACCACATGGAGCTCAGATTTATCACACATATGGATACAAGCACTCTTTGGGGATATTTCTAATCCTTTAAACTACGATATTGCAGAGTAGAAAAAAATGGAGAAGTCTTCAGAGGAAAGAGGTTCTAGTGGCAATTTTTAAAAACTAAATACATATGAAAGCCTGTATGAAATAAATACCATAAAATACTAAAATGCATGTGAAAGTCCCTCTCCCATGGAACAAGTGACCATGAAGAACATTTTGCTTCTGTAAATAAACTTGTACTTTGCCTTCTATTCTAAATTGCATTATATATTTTTCAGATCATAAGGATTACAGAATGTCCCACATTAAACCATCATGTAGAACAAATGATAATGAATACACCTAAGCCCATTTCTATACATTTCTGTGATTTGAGGGTCTATATGCAAATAACTTATACAAGCACATAGAATTAGTTGCAAAATATTACAAAACTTGTTTAGTTACGTAGTTCTAGGGTTAGCAGTCTAAGTTCATTTATGAAAGACAGATGCACAAAGTTGGTGCTTAATAAATACAAGGCAATTAAGATTTTACAACTTGCCAGAAATACTTGACAATTCCCCCTTCTCTGAACTAGGGATGTAGTCCATTCAACTTTGGAGATGGAATAAGGCAAGTAACGTCTACATGTGGCAAAGTGGGTTTGGGTAGGAAGAAGACGAATTCTAGCATATATATTATATTTGTACATCTTTCACATGTAACAATTTTAGCTCATTCCACATTCTATAACAAGGTACCATACACTCGGTGGCTCATAAACAATAGATATTTACTTTTTTTTCTGGAGGCTGAGAAGTCTAAGTAAGGTACCAGGAGTGTTAAGTGTGTGTGTATGGGGGGGCTGCTTAGTCAAAGGCTATAGCTTCTTGCTGTATCCTCATATAGTAGAAAGGGGGCAAAACCAGCACTACCTTCATTTATAATGGGGACAGAAACACATCATTGAAAGCGTTATTTAATACATCAAAATTGAACCCAGTCAAGGCAAGATAATAAGGATTATAAACACGCCATATTTTCCTTTGTGCCTTTGCTTTAACAAAGTTCAGAGCTTAAATTAAAGTTAAATAGTAGCAACTATTCTTAATTTGTGTGTTTGCATCTTTGGATGAAAGGCAGGGTATCTTGACCCTCTAGAGTTAAAATCAGGGATAACAAAAAATTAAATAAAACAGCTTTCTCATTAGGGCATAATTAATATATGTCAATTTTCCATCTAAACAGTTCAAGAATACATTAATAAATATATATGGGTTTATACATTATATATATATATGTGTGTGTGTGTTTGTTTTCTTTATCTCTTTGATTCTCTTGATATAAAGGCTATATATTTATTTCTATCTATCTGAATTACAAAACAGTTCAAAATCATGACCAAAAATTTCAGTAGAAATAAATGAACTTTGAGGAAACATATCTGTAAAGACAACAATATTATGTGAGAAAAATTTTAAGTGCTAAATAGGAACAGAATACAGGGGAAAATACAGAAGATAAAATCAGTGTCTTTAACCATTACTAGAACTACACATAGACACAAAATCAGAACACAGAAAAATAAAAAAGATAATGCCAACAATGTAGAAAATGCATCATTCAAAAACTCTTTGAAGTTACTGTGCTTTAACAGTTCTCTTTAGATTCTCTATTCACATGAAATGTTCTTCTTATTTCAATTACTATTTTCAATTAGAAAGGGTTATGGAAAGAAGGTCTAAGGATAGTTTAAGTTAGAGTACCTCTATACTCTTCTTTGTAATACCTGATACCTATAAGAAGAATTCAACATTAGCAATTGTACATTTTGAATTCTTTAATTTCAGCTGCTAAAGTCAGGCCAGGCTACTTTATTTTTGCTTTCACGATATACATGTATGCCTTATTTACAAAGAAAGAAATAGAATATATATATAACAGGAAATGATGTTCTTGTTATAGAGATTTGATGAGTTTCCTATATTACTTTTAGACTGGAAAACTGGAGGAAAGAGAGAGTGCAAGGAATAAAATCTGTCAGGAAAGAGCTATAGAAAAATAAATAGTAAATAAGTTATCTGACAAATGCTGATAGATGGGAATCTTGGCCTGTGTTAGAATAACAATCCCTGTTGAAAATTATAGGCATCCTTTCCAAACATGACCACAAGTGGATTTCATTTCATGGGTGTACTGAGAGATGTTATGGACTAGCATTTCTTTACATATTTTAAAAGTAATTAACATTTTTTTAAAGAAGATATAACATCTAACCAGTGAACACAACATGTGGCAGAACTGTCTTCTAGCTTATTCTTGCAGCTATAGCTGGCTTAAAATACATCTATTATTTGTTTCAGGGAAATTATCCATGAATGCTATTTTTGAAAATAGAGATGCTCTCAGTGAAAGCAAAGAAATGACTAAGATAACACTACAGTGAATCTCTTTTGAACACAAGAACTCTGATTGGGGGCATCACTTTTTCAGTTTATTAGGTCTGGGAAAGAATACTTAACATTTACTGGGTTTAAGTAAGGCACATATGTATATCGCTGAAAGCAAAAATGAAGTAGCCTGGCCTAGCTTTAGCACCTGAAATTGCAGCATCCAAAATTGTAATTTACAATGTTTAATTCTTTTTATAGGTATCAGGCATTAGATAGCCAGCTCTCAATTATCCAGGCTAATGGAGAGGAACAGTCTCATGGCTAACATAAAATAGCAAATAATCCAGAAATTATTTGTGTAGATTTGGAAAGACACTTTCAAGTAAAAAAAACTAACTTGGAGGTCTGAGTCATTATTCAGGAAGATTAGACATTGAGGCAGCATCAGGGACCCTGATGTACAGAGCAAATGCTCTCTAAGAGTTCTCAAATTATTATTAGTCCTCCTTCCGGAACTCATGCAGCTATTTTCCTCAACTAGAAAGAAAAAAGTTTAAGAATTGGCAGGGCAGAAAGGGCCCCGGAGGACAGTAGCAAACAAGTTTCTTGTATGATCTTGTATTTTCTCAATGGGGAGTTTTCCAACTTATTTAGACAGAAGTTGCATTCACTTGTGTTCTAATCCACAGAGAAGTCCATGGCTTGCAAAACTACCCATACTAAATGGAAATCACTGGGAAGAAAATGTTATATATGGACTTGAAAACAATAGAAAGGACTTTTAAAAGGAGAGCTCTGCAACATGTTTTATGTTTTCCAGTAGGGATTAATAAAATATCAAACGCTTCTCAGGATTCTGTCCCATTTTCATTTTTCTATATGTTCTTCCTATAGCAATTTCATTTTAGGACTGCATATAAATGAAGTGAGTGAGTTTGGATCTGTGTGAAAAAAACACATGCCTCTTAAAATGATGGCAGGTCTGTGATATAGACACTCAGGAGGCTGAGGCTGGAAGATGAAGAGTCAGAGCCACTTCTGAGCTATAGAGAGCTACCCTGCCTCAAAACTGTACAGGAAATGCATATACAAAAGTAAGAGTTTATGTCATTGTGCCTATGATTGAAATTCTCCTTATTAAAAATGAAAGATTTCCATAGAAAGAAATACGATATTATGACTTACTTGGTAGTAGAATCTATGCCAGGCTCCATGGTAGTGAGCAGAACTTGTATTTGCTTATAGCTTAAGACAAACTTGATGGTGCTCAAGTCACAAGGTTCTCACTTACATGATTTGCCATATAATATTTCATTCCAGGGCCAGCACGTATTGCCTCGCACATATGCCATTCATTTTCAGTACCACTTGAATTTGCAGGTGAGTAGTTTTATTTCCAGAGAGTTCCACTACTAGAGCTAACATCTTGTTTACTGCATAAGAGATACCTATTCTGGGGTCTGATGTGCATCAGCCTTGGGAGGTTTAACTCAGCATTTGGCTCTATATAACATGATTTTGTAGTTCTGACACCAGCCATATGTCCAAATCAGAAAAAATTACATTTTTTCCTGCAGGGCTTCCTTTAATAAAAATAGGGCTGGAGGAATGCAGAGATGATGTTTGTAAATAGATTTTTAAAAATCATAAAGCATATTGGTTTCTGGGAAATTCCAGGAATATGCCTATGTGAAGTCCTAGCTGCTCAGTGTGTTAAGCTTCTCAGATGAAATCAATAAGCTTAAGGTTTTATTAGTAATACATTTTAATAACAATTTTATTAAAGTGCTGTTGCTTATTGTCCTAATTTCCTTGCATTCAGTTTGTCTTTAAAGCTGGCAGAAACAATCATTAGTTGTTTTTTTTTTTCAAAAGGCCTTCAACCTCCCCCCTGCTTTGGGCCCCATCAGTGACTTTTAGGCTTACAGGGGAAAGATGAATAATTCACACATCATCACCCCGCTGCAAGAGACATGCTCTGAATTGCTTGTCTTTATTATTTCTTGAAAAAAATTTTTTAAAGGAAAGAAGCATCATGATACGCTTCTGAGGTTTCTAAATAATTTTCTTCTTCAAGCTCTAGAACAAATGTTAGTAAAATTCAACAGGATGCAACATTCTTCTCTCTGAGCAAAGGGAACGGGTAAACTTAGCATATGTAAAAGGTCAGAAATGATTCTGTGTTACTGTGAAGTACCAAGGCAAGATATGTTTGAATGAGCATCCTGGTAGGAATCATGTTGGAAAAAAAATCAAAATAAAAGATGCTGTGCTGTGCCAAAAGGCACAAGCCTGTAATCCCAGCTACTTNCTTTGGAGACTCGCATAGGAGGATTGCAAACTGGAGGCCTGCCATGGCGACAAGGTGAGTTCAATATTAGCCTAGACAACTTAGTAAGAAAAAAATCCTTATCTCCAAAGAACATCGGTCATTGAAAATAATCTGCATGAATAGGCTCTGCCCAGTAGTTCGACTTATTATTATTAAGATACTACTTTTGTCNATAGTCTACTATATCAAGTAAAAGAGAAATAGTAAATAAATTGGTATATGTTTCTTTTTATTTATTTACCTTTTTGTAAAGCATCCAAGCTATGAGGCCACCATGGAGAAAAGAACTTCTTTTCCTCTAAGCTACAGGAGGAAAACATTCCAACTGGGATGATGAAAGAGTGCTTTGTTCAAATACAAGTACTGTGGTAAAGTTAGATTAAAAATATATATTGCTTTTTCATCACTATCTAGCCTTGTCACCTCCTCCAAAGGAAAGTTCTATAAATTGTAAACTTTGATAAGTATGAGCAATCTACCTGAGTTCACAAAACTAAGCCATGGTTTTAGATGCTATGGCTTTCTAATCTAATGATTTCACATGTATTAATCACAGATAGGAGAGGATGGTTGTAGGAGCAGGGAGTGCAATTCAAGAGAGCACACATGGGCTTGTTGCCAGCAAGACTGTTTCACAGAATTCCTGACGGTGAAATTTAGGCAGGTCTACTAAAATTTCTATCTGTTCTTTTCACTGGATAAGCAATCTCATTAGTTTTGGCAAAGGTCAAGAAACAGAGGAAATCTGTGCATACAGTAGTAGTACATTTCAGAGTCTTTTGTTTATAATTAAGACTCTGTTACTGCATTTTAAAGCTTCATTTTGTCAACTCTAAATCTACACATGGAATGAGGAATAAGCAGTAGTTAGCTTAACACCAATGCACTACCTAGGGCACGAAGTGTATTGGACCGTCATAGGAAGCAGAACGATTTCAGTTTAAAAGGGCCTTGGTACTTCACGGTAGCACAGAACCACTGAGGAGCTTTTGAATGTGCTTTTGCCCATTCACTGTGCTCACACAGAAGCAAGCTGCATCCTGTTGTCACTTTATAAACATTTGTTCTAGAGATAAAAGAAACAAATTATTTAGAAGCCCCTAAAGCCTATCTTGATACTGTTAAAAAATGTTATAATATAATTACTTTTGGACCACATAACTAAATTGATTCTACTTTTGAATGCTGAAAAGCTAGAACTGAATAAAGAAACTCATTTGGTGGTGAGTAGGCCTTCTAGAGAGTGTCAGAGCAGAACACTGATGGGTGGTCAGATCACAGTCCTCTTTGTCACCATGACCTCCAGCTCATTAAAGCCCACATCCTTCATTTCTGGATTCTATAAAGTCTGCCCTCTCCCTCCCCCGTTCCACCAATCCTTAATGTCAAACCACCAATTTTAAAGGGTCGTGTGCTTCATGAATTAAGTGTATGTACTGTTTAGTTTATGGAAAGCTGCCATAATGTTACCTAGTTCTGAGTTTAATGCAAAAGACTGTCTTTGAAAGCAAAGTTAGAGGATTACATCTGTAATCAAGTTCCCCAAGTCCATAAACTTGGAGAAGTAGAGGGTGGATACACTCATTCATTCCTTCAACTACTCCACACATAAAATAATCTCTCTTTTTTAAAAAAATATTTTATTTGCATTGCTGTTTTGCCTTCGTGTATTTCTGTGTGAGGGTGTCAGATCTTGGAGTTACAGACAATTGTGAGCCACCATGTAGCTGCTGGGACTTGAACTTATGTTCTCTGGAAGAACAGCCCATGGTCTTTACCACTGAGCCATCGCTCAGTTCCTAAAGTGATCTCTTATGAAATGAGTATTATTTTGAAAAATACACACAATTAAAAGTATTTATGATTACTGTTCATAAGGAAGGTAAACAAACAGGACCTTATCACAAATAAAAGTTGCTTTATGATGAGATGTATTATTAAATATCAGGGGATGGGTAAGTAGTGTTCAAAGTTTGTCTCTAAAAAGATATTTAAGCCAAGAGTTTAAGTATAATGTTTCTTTAACATAAGTATGTAACAGCAATTAATGTAAAAAGAGACCATGAATCTGAGAGAGAGCAAGGAGGGTTATATACAAGGGTTTTCAGGGAGGAAAGGAGGGAAAATATAATGTAATCACAATCTCAAAAAGTAAAAGAAAAAAATTTTACACTATTTTTAAAATTTTTATACAAAATTATGGCAGTATCGTGTTATATTGAAGAACGAATTCTCCCAATGCTTCATTGCTTAATCTGAAAGATTTGTTAAGAATGTGTTAATATTAAGATCATGCGGAAATAATTAAGATGTATATTTATTTATTTATTTATTCTGAAAATTACCATACAAATAAATAGAATGTTTCCTAACATGACAAAAAGGGTCAGGAACCCTTTCCAAAAACAAAACAAAACGAAAAAAAAAAACAAGAAAAAAACACAAGATAGCAAATATTTTATGCAAGAGAGCCACAAATGGTATCTTTTGATTATTATTGCTTAAGCACTTTTTTATATTCCTTATTGTTACAAAGACCATTCCTAGGTCTAGTCTGAGTGCACGAGGCTCAGTGGCTATAGTTCACTAACTCCTGATATACGTCATGGTCTAGCACAAATAAGAGTATTCAACAAAGTGATCTACATATCTGTAGTGCAAAGGGATATGAAAATATAAAAGACAGTGTGGTTGATATGTTCTAAGAACTGAAGCATAAGGAAGGGAGACAAGTGAAGAACACTATAAAGAATGAATAATAGGGTTAAACATAAAGGAGGAAAGTTAGTGCCTACAAAAAACATGACATTTACACAGAACATTTAATGAAAAGGAGACCAAATGACTTGCAAGTGGGAATCAGGTAATTTTGGAACTCATGGATGGAATATGTAGTCTTCTATACCTCTAAGAAACCATAAACCATGAAAGAATTACAGCACATGCTGAAGCAACAATTTCAATTCTTTTCAACTCAGCATTTAAAAAGCCACTGGAAATTCTGAAACATTGTGGTGAAAATTAAGATGATAATGAATTCATTTTGGTAACATACAAATGTCACGATCAATGGAAGGAGGTAAGTAAAGTACTAGAACTGTGACAAATCTTTGAAGGCTGGTTAATTAAAGTCAAAGTGATGCTATTAACAACAACAACAACGAGAGAGCTTGGAAAGACAAAGAACCACATAGACTCGGCAATTCATTGAATGTCTCATAAACAGGAAGGACAGAGACAAATCAGTGAAACTTAACCTTGGTATTTTTATGCAAATTGACATTTTTCAATATCAGGTGTGGAGTTGGTTTTATACTGCCACCCATTTAGATTACAACAGATTCAGACGAGTTTTTTTTTTTAAAGAAACAACTTTAATTTTCTGGATAAATTTGAATGTCCTCAGATTGATGTGTGAAACAAAGCACTTGACCTCATTTGCTGCAGGATACGTCAGTGATTGCTATGGCAGGACTGAAGTTTCTTTATTAAATATTTCATATGTTCATTCTTTCCAGGACATCGAAGTGGATTTAAGAACACAATGAGGCTATTGCCTCTATGACTAAATACTCCATGATGTTCATTTCTGTTGCAAGATATTTGATTACATCGTGTAAAGATACATCACTGTAACTGGTTTAATAAAAATCTAGAGGGCCAGTAGCTAGGCAAGAGGTATAGGGATTAAAGGTGTGTGCCACCATCACCAGCACTTGGGACCAGAAGCAGGAAGATCTCTGTGAGTTCAAAGTCAGCCTGGTCTGCAGAGCTCCAGGATAGTTAGGGTTGTTACACAGAGAAACCCTGTCTCGAAAACTACTGCCCTCCAGAAAACAAAACAAAACAAAATATAACAACAAACAAACAAACAAAGGTACAGGTGGGACTTCTGGACAGAGAGAGCTCTGTGAAGAAGAAAAGGGAGAGTAACAAGCTAGATGCAGAGGAAACAGGACATGCAGGAGGAGATGAAAAAGTCGTGAGCCACGTGATAGCATGTAGATTAATAGTTAGAAACAAGCCTAAGCTAAGGCCAAGCTTTCATATTTAATAAGTTTCTGTATCATTATTTGGGATCTGGTGGAACAGAGAAAGACTCATTGCACATTACTATGAGAGAAGTTTTTCAATTTTTGTTTTCCTTCAGTCTGAAGATAATGTGAACAATTGAGGACGCTTGCAAGCCCACTCAAACAGTCTTTGTTACTGCGGGCTCTGAGTGTTGCATTTCCGTTCCCCATCTTAGGTGATGATGGATGCCCTCTTCTTGCTTCCTTCTCCCAGTGGACAGTCACTACTGTCAGCAGCATGGCCTAACATGACTGGTGTCATACTCCATAATGATAACTATTCCAAAGCATACATGACACAGAAAAGCAGGGCAGCAGCAGTCACAGAAGAGTCCTGCTTTGCAATGTACGAGTCAAGAATTCTTTGATTTTTAAAATAAAATTGTAAGACCTTTAAACACATCCTTGTTCATAGATGTCTGAATTTATTATAAGCATGACCACTTTGTATTCTATCTTCCAGATTTCCAATTAAGAAAGATTTTGTAAAAAGCATTTTCTCATATTAGACTAATTCTGAGTCACAGTTCTGACCTGTGTTTATTACAGCCATATTGCCTTTATTATGACACATTTTCTATTATGTCAACATTTCTATTGTGATTCATTCTTTTATAACCAGCTAAGAATTGATTTTCAGTTGTACGAAAGAATGTGGTAGTTTCAATATGTCCTTTAGTAACATGATAGTCTCCCAAAATTCAAATTGGTGCATATTTTTCTATTGCTTAGTTTTTTTGGGAGGTGAAGGTGGGGATAAACAAGCATACTCGGAATTTAGATTTTTCTTTTCTCTTTCACCTGGCACCACTTCTAACACAGAAATTGATCAAGAAATAGTTAATTAGGTTGACTGCTGTCACAGTACATGAAAAAGAAACAGTAGGCATAGGGGCAGCCTCCCAAAGGCAGCTGCAGTAAGGCAATGACTTATTTATTACAGAGATTTGTGTGCATGCAAGAAAACAGATCTAGGATGCCTCCCTGATAGCTGGCTTTTATTAAAAGGCCATTTGAGAGTGATGACACTATAAGCTTGCTTTGCTACTGTACCAATAAAGAAATAAATGAATATATGGACCTATAAGGGAACAAAAGTTAAAATAGTCTATTTACATAACACAAATTTTTACAAGCATTATTGGCTTGAAGTAGCCAACAATCAGGTAGGATACTACAGAATTATAACAGGCTATACTTTATACTTTGTATTAAAAACAGAGTCAAGGCTGATCATTCTAAAAAATAAAATACCTAAAAGATGAAACATCTAGAAAGACAAGTTGGCCAGCAATGAAAGATCTTTCTCATTTCAGCAAAGCATCTACTATGTAGTCTAATGTGTATTCAAAGATAATTACTGGGATTATTGTAAGTGTATTCATTTTCCAAGAATCTAGATATAAAATACAGGTAACAGTAAAATTAGCTAGAATATAATACAGTTACCTTGTGCTGGTTCAAGAGATATTTCTGAGCATCACACTGTCTTAAGGTCACGGTTGGCTATGTTAGCCACCATTCTGCTGTAGCTATAGAAATACACTGGATAACAGATAGCTTCTCCATGTAAGGTAAAGCTACTTCACAGAGGTCTTATTTATTTTGCTAAGAAACATTTTGAATCATATTTAGTCCATACAACTAGACTTATTACATTTAACTTTCTTTTTCCTTAAAACTGTATTTTGTTAATTGAAAAAATATTTTATTTTTATTTTATGTACATACATGTCTTCCTGCATGTATGTAATTATACCATGTGTATGCCTGGTACATAAAGAGGCCATGAAAGAGATCCTCTGGAAGTGGAGTTACAGATGATTGTTAGCCATTGTGTAGATTTGGGGAACCCAATCTGAGTCCTCTGAAAAGCAGCAAATGCACTTAATCACTAAACAATCTTTCCAGTCTTATTTTTCGATTAATTTTAAACTCTTTCTTTTTTAGGAGTTTTCTCATTATTTTCTTCGGTTTCCTCTCTCTTCTTTCTCATCTGCATTTTTTTCTATACCACCATTTACCTGTTTTTTTTCAATCTGTCATTCAAACACAACAATAACAACATAAGCAGCACCAACAACTTCTTCTTTTTAAGGGAATACAAGTTTATTCTATGGACATTTTGAGTGATCAGGGCTATAGAGCATACTTAGGTCAACCAAAAGTCCATGTTCCAATATAGAAACAGAAAGTACTAAATCAAGGCAAGTTTAAAATACATTGGTGGGTACATCAGAGAAGCAGGTACACAGAGACAGGGGACATATTTTATAGGCTCAATATGCTATCTGATGATATTCTTAGCTTTGGGTCAGTAAAAACATCAGGAATGCTTTGTTAAGTTAATAGATTCCAAAAGAATTTCTCTATAAGATAGAAGATGCTATTTCCAACACAGAGGTGGGCAAGGATTGGTTGTTTCAAGGGCTAAAGCTATTCTAAGGTAAGATAACTAGTTCTGAGACCTCCAAAATTTCAATCTTTCGACAGTACTAAAGTTCTAATTAGTCAGTCAGTCTCTGTAGGCACAGCTTCTTTCTTGGAACCCTCATCACAGTTCTTCTTATTGACTAAGCATTGTATATTGTGCACGCAGGGGCCACATATTATTTATTAACTATTACAAGGTCTCTCATAGCTAAGAGGACTCATTTTTAGGATCTGATGTAGATGAGGATGGGTAGTGGGCACAGTACTTCAATTTCTTTATGGATCCCACAAGCACTTTATCTATGGCTTGTTTTTCTTATTTAAAGTATTTTTTTCTGTTAGTTAGCTTTGTGAATCACTGCTTTCACCATTATGGTAAAGTAGACAATAAAAAGAAAGTTTAATCATGTTCATGTTTATCACTACCTGAAACATAGCCTAGAATCTAAGAAACCTGAGTTCTAGTCACAATGTCATTAGCTTGCTTATATTTTCCAGTAAATGACTTAACCCTCCCTTGAGCCTGGTTTTCTTACAGAAAAAGAAGGAACTGGATCTGGAGACATGTAGTAGTTATTTCTCTCTAATATTCCTCAACCATGATTTGTCAGACATTATATAGGATAACAATTACGTATGCTAATTTAAGTACACACAAACTTTACTGTAGACCTTGGGTCATAAGTTGATCCTATTAGTCTATAATATTTGCTGTTGTTCCTCTACTTTTAGGTGTTGGGAGTGTTTCTGTTCACAACCTAAATTTTCAAGGAGAGAGACAACTTCTGATTTACCTCAGGATCTTCAGTAATTACTGCAGTCCTCGGAACTTCTTACATCTATGACATAAACTACTCAGTATCAATGGGTTTTGCCTACTTAGTTACCAACAAAATCTAGTTTATCGAATATGATATTTTTCTGTGAAATTGGACAGACTGGTGGGGACAATAAGTCAGTACAAGACAAGACTGACTCATAAGGGAACCACTGTTCACTTCCTAAACAATTCATAAGAACTTACTCTAAAATTTTATGTAAGAATGTACTGACTACTTATGTGACTACAATTTCGCTTGTATAGAAAATTGTGACTTTGGAGTCAAAGGCTTAAAAAAATCACAGCTTTTTGGAAACATGAAGGGAAAGTTATAGAAATAATAAAAATCTAATAGCAGATTTCTACCCCTCAAATTCCAGAGGAATAAAAATTATTGCCATGACTTATATTTGTCCCTAAAAAGATTTTAGTTAATGTACTCCATTAAAAGCAGTTCTCAGAGTCATAGGCCGATCTTGTAAAGAGCAAAGAGAAAATCTCCAGACCCATTATAGACCTCCAATTAAAATACTGGTATTTGTCTCGCTCACTTTATTTAGAGTAAGCATTCTCTGCATCTTAGATTTTATATTTTGAACACTTAATAATGATTAATTGTAAAGGACTCATGTAAGAGTAGACTGCAGCTAAATGATGCATTTGTAATTCATGTGAAACAACATAATTAGTTCTCCAAGGGTTCATCAATGTATTATTCTACTAAACAGAATACTTAAAAGTCCCACTTGAGCTTTAAATGCAATATGAAAGCCTTTTTTTAAGCATGGCTTCCTCTGTGTAATATTCTCATAATTATTTTCTAGCAACATGAAATATTAGGTTGATTATTTTTATTTTAGCTGTTAGCCCCTCATGCTGCAGAGAAAGAAACTTCATTAATTCATTCATTCATTTCAAGACAAAACTGAAATATTTGAGAGTCATAATTGAAATAAGAAAATAAGGAAAAGATCTGAAATCAAAATAACTATAAGGCAGTAAGTCAAAGGAAATAACTATTTTAATAGCTTATATTTACTAAAGATAGAAAATATTTTTATTGCCTCCATGCCCAAACATAAGCAATGATATATACATGAATAGAACTCAGTTTTATGTACCAAGTTTGATTCATGGAAATAAATTACAAACTTCTAATCTACAATGACATTTTAGGATATGGTTTTTAAAAAGCCATACTTCTCATTTTCATATATGTCTATTGTGCAGAAGACAAACTCCTTTTCACTCTGTATATTATATAAAAATATCATAAATGTTTGTTAAACTTCTAGAATTAGTTAATGAGAACCACATAACTAATGTATTTTACAAATATTCCACATCTTCTGGTGTAGGAGGGTCATCTGTCTATGTGTTACTTTCATTGGTTAATCAAGAAACTGNGCAGTGCTTAAATGAATACAATTTGTGTGTTGTTATTTCGGGGCTAAGCTAGTCATCCGGGAGCCGGATGGGATGAAAAGCAGGCCCACTCCCCCTACACTACAATCTTCTGTCCTTAAAAACTGTACAACTTGGAATCTATATAATTCTGCTTGTACTAGAGTTTGAACCAAAGACATGCCTTTGATAGGCAAGCACTCTTTCTCTGAGCTCTAGCCTTGAACTACATAGGGCTTTTGATAAAAAGTTGGTTAAGGCCATTTATCTCCTATTCCTTCTAGACTTCCCAATAATGTAATTTTCAGACATTTGTCTGTTTTTAGGAAATCCATGGCCTCAAAGAAGAGTTTATATTTCTGTACCATGCCCTGACAATGTGGCAAGTCCTATAAAAAGAGGACGCCAATTGGCAAGAATTCTGTCACTGAGGACTATACATGTAAGAGTTCTATCTCTGATGGTAGAATTTGGGGAGTGATGACAGTGAGAGATTATCTGCTAAACTGCTAAACTGTGCTCAATAACAGATGGTAGTCACTCTTTGCACAAGTCATTTTCTTTATTAAATGGTAAAAAATATAAAGTTGTAATAGTAAGAAGAGAACAAAGAAAAGCAAGAAACATACAAGTGAATTCATGACCCAGCAAAGTTGACACCTGACACATTTTTGTGAAAGTGGGGGAGGAAGAGTTAAGAAAATAAGTTAAAGCAGTCCCAGAGTTCACCTACATGCAAAGTGACAATGCACTTAAAAAAGAACCATATAATCATTGCTCGATAGAAGTCATCTAAGTAAGTATATAAACCATTGCAGAGTGGTTTATCACTTACTCTGCACCCCTACAAAACAAAACAAACAAAAAACAGTGTCCTTGAATGACTGCTGTGGAATCAGAGAGTATCCCAGTCTAGACTATGTAGAATAGCTGTTCTTCTATCTTTTTTTTAACAGAAATAATGGACAGAGGAGTACTGTGCGAGAGAAGAACCTTTTCTTATTTAGGTTCCCTTTTAGGATATACAGACTTTGAAAAAAATCAGTCTTCTTTACCAAGTGAGATAACAACAAGGCTGGAGACTGGAATTCCTTCCCCCAGAACATGATGGAAAGTCTAGATTAGCCTTAGACACTAAACTGGCCTCCTTCAGAAATTGTCCTTAGAAAGTATCTGGGAAATCATAGAACCTTCACCCAGTAACTGAGGGAAGCAGATGCAGAGATCCACAGCTGAGCATTGCCTCGAATTCCTGGAGTCCAGTCAAAGAGAGGAAGGAGTGATAATATGAGCAAAGGGGTCAAGACCATGATGGTGACACCCATAGAAACAGCTGACCCGAGATGGTGGGAGCTCACTGACTCTGGACTGACAGGTGGGGAACCTGCATAGGACCAAACTAGGCCCTATGAATGTAGGTGACGACAGTTGTTTGGCTTAAGCAGTTTGTGAGGTAACTGACAGTGGGATCAGTATTTATCCCCGGTGCATGAACTGGCTTTTTGGAGCCCATTCCCCATGGAGGGATACCTTGCTCAGCCTAGATACAGTGGGGAGAGCCTTGGCCCTGTCTCAAAGTGCTGTGACAGACTATGCTGACTCCCCATGGGAGGCCTTACCCTCTCTGAGGAGTGAATGAGGGGTAGGGTGGGAGAAAGGTTGGGAGTGGGAGGAGGGGAGGGAGAGGGAACTGTGATTGTTATGCAAAATGAAAAAGACTGATTTTAAATTAAAAAAGTAAATTTAAAATAAGAAATTTTAAAAGTAAAAAAGAAAGTGTCTGGCAAAATGGCACTTACAACTAGGCATTTATGTATCTTTATGAGCAAAGTTTCTCCTTCCTTAAGAGTTTCAAAGAAATATTCTTGAGGCTAAGCAAAGACCACAGCGGTTTTGAAAGATAGAGGAAAGGATTAGATATCATAGGTACTCAGATAGAAAAAAACAAAGGGCTTCAGGAGACCAACTTGAAAATCATACTTTTTTGTCTATAATAGCTGTGAGAATCTATGTGTGGCAATTACCCAGAGATTCAAATCCAATTAATTGATTAATTAATTAATTGTGTGAACATGGGAGTGTATGTGTCGTAGTGCATTGTAGAGGTCACAGGACAACTTGCAGGTGTCAGTTCTTTTCTTCCACTCTGCAGATCCAAGGAGTCACGTTCAGGTTATTAAGCTTGGCTGTAAGTATCTTCACTCATTGAGTCATGTTGCAGGACCTGGAGTTAACAACAAATCAATACACACTACATAGAAAATCTTGTGTTTTAGCTTGCACTTATTTTTGCAGTGACTGGGATTCCAACCCAGGATTATATGAATGATGAGAAAGTACCCAACCACTGGACTATACCATCAGCCTTTACCAAGCATTTTTATACAACATTGTAACAACAGATAATAAAATGAGTATTCAACCCTCTGAATTGTGAGCCTAACAAACAGTTCCCTTATGGCATTACAGTTTGTATATGAGGTGTCTTCTAAACAAGTTCATGTATGGAAATCACTGTCTGATGTAGGAGGGACATCTGTCTATGTGTTACTTTCATTGGTTAATAAAGAAA
>LOEQ01005474.1:44981-67480 GCA_001685075.1 Bramus lutescens | reverse complement strand
GTGTCAGCACCAGTGGCAGAAAGACCTCTAGTGACAATGCTGTAAGTGGAACATTCTAATTTTGATAAAGCATGACTGGAAAATTATTGCAAAAGTTCTTTCTTAAGCCTATACTCCCTAAGAGAGGCTCATACCTCTGTTCTTTGAAAATATAAAATCATCTTTTATACAACATTAAGCATCTACTACAAATCAAAAGACAAGGTACAAAAAGAATACTATGAAGAAGATGAGGAAAGCTGCAAAATGGTTAATATGGGTTCTTTCATTCTTCTTCTTGTTTTATTATTTTTTTTTCTAGACAGGGTTTCTAAGCAGCTTTGAAGCCTGTCCTGGCACTCACTCTATAGAACAGCCTGGCCTCGAACTCACAGAGATCCGCCTGCCTCTGCCTCACAAGTGCTGGGACTAAAGGTGTGCGCCACTACCACCTGGCTAATATGGGTGATTTAAAATGCTTCAGAGAGACAGAAGCATATCGGACTCAGGTCAGAGATCAAGATCAGAGTCAATTCAGTTTCTACTTTGTATGTTCGGAAAGGCTATCACCATAGAAAATAACTTCTTCTCCTGAATAGAATGTTGTTGAACTCAGACTGAATTTTAAATCAGACTCAAATTCTCATCCTTAGCTATAACACTCACGGGATGTCATACTCAGCTTAATTGCCTTTCTCTCTTTGGACATATCAAATCCACCCTTTCTTCAAGTCAACAAATCTCACAATATTCCAGTTTTTTTGAATGAATTCAGTCAAGCATCCACTGGTTAGATAATGTTTATCTATCAAGCATGCCATAGATGTGCAAACTATAGTTTAAAATTGTATTTTTCTATTCATTTTGGAGTTTTTAAATATGAAAAGCATTAGGCTTTTAATTTTTCAATTATGGACTATATGACTCACAATTATTTTCTAAGAAAACATTATAATGAACAACCTTTCCTAATTCAGTTCTATGAAATTATTTACCCATGTAAGTACCAATTTGTACAAAGATTTTACAAGAGAATTAGTTTCATTGTTTTATATCATGTGAGAATGGGAAGCTAAAACATATTATTATTTCCTTTCTTTCTTTTTAAATAGATGAGTGAGTTTAAGACTAAAAATAGTTGTAATTCAAATCCAATCTGCGTTGGCTTCATTTTTTAAAAGAAATGTAATGTCATTTTTGAATGACATTTATTTATTTATTTATTTATTCATAACCTCTGAGAAATCTCTCCAGCCCCATCTTCATTTTGTGAAGGTATAATCCTTCCAAAATTTGTAGTGTCTGAATTCCACCAGTAATGATCTCGAATGGTTTTTACCACTTAATGTTGATTGTTTTCTTATGTTTCTTTTGTTTTCAGTGCATTAGATAGCTTTGCTGCTGTTTCTTTGGTTCAATGTACCCACAGTTTGGCTATTTAACAAGCAATGAATTCCAAGCCTATCAGTCTAATATTCTCTTGGACTGGTTGTTGTTACCAGGGAAGGGATAAATAAAACAAACAGTAACCATGGCTTAGACATGCATTTTTTTCATCAAGAAAATAGATCAAGATGTATATTTAATCTGGCATCAGGAGGGGTTGCTGGGTATTACATCTAGGGTTGTATACTAGCATTGTACATTCTTTATAAGCATTGTTTTGAAAACCAGTTTTCACCCCTTTATTTTTAATCTTTCTTCTTATTGCATTGAACATATTTCAAAATTTAAATTCTATGATTTGATTTTCTATCCCATTTATTAGTAAAGCTTAATATATTGTCTTAGGAATTCCAGATTGTCATCCTATATACCTAAATAGAGTATTTGGTTTTTATATTAAGTCCCAAACTGTCATCATGGAATCCTGTCAGTTACCTAGGTACCACTTAATCCCCCATACTTACTTTTTCTTAAAATTTTTTACTGTAATAGTGATGGGTAAAGGGGGAATTCCAGATGGCCTTTTATAAATTTGTCATTCAAGGAGAGAGGCATAAACCTACATTAACTTATAGTACTCACCTAAGGAAAGGAAAGTTCCCATTTAAATAACAGTTTGCTGATGTTAACAAAATGGTAACACAGAAAGTACCAAACCTAGTTCTTGCCTAGAAAAAAACAATTTAATAATATATCAACAAAAACTACCTTACTGATAGGACCACAATCTAGTGACAAGATTACAGTAATTCAGATGAGCAAAAAACCACAAACAATTGTGTTAAATAGGTAAAAAGTAATTTCAATGTACCTGTCAGTACCTCTACCAAGCCATTATAGTTCAGCACTGAAATGTTTCTCCCAATGCATCAGAGCACAAGAAACATGACTTCAATTCACTGGCCTTTTGCTATACTGAATAAAGGGTATGTTTCTGTCTTGTCTCACATGGAGCACATGGATATTTACAGCTCAAATGTTTGGACTTTTCAAACTGAAGGAAAGAAAGCCAGCAACTTGCTGTGTTGGTCATGAGTCAACACGACTTGAAGGAAGACACAGGAGCTGAGAATATCCAAACAGAATGTAGGGAGAGAAGTAGAACAGGCCTCCAACAACTGGCTGGTCTGTGTGACAACCTGAAGGGTTCATTATGTCTCACTTCAGATGGAACACTGAGGGAACTGGCAGAGCTGGATAAGTCAAGATAAAAAGGAGGAAAATGGAGCTGCTGGCTTCCATGCAGTACTGCCATACAACAGCAGAAGTAGGTAGTCAACTCAAGGTTTCACCACATGGAGAGAGGAAGATTTGAAGATACATGCTTAAATAGACTACCTCCACACTCTTTATGACTAAGTTACATACTCAGTCCCAAAAATATCATGCACCATGACCAAGAAGAATTCATCTCTAGGCTCTAAAGACAGTGCAAAACATATTAAACAATTCATGTGAGACTGCCCATTAATAGGATGAATAAAAATTATATGACCATCTATAAAAAGCATTTTGCTAAAATTCACAGTAAAGACTCTCAACAAACTATATGCAGAAGAAATTTGTCTCACCATTAAAAGCCATCATGAAAAGCCATCACCCAACACCAAATGCAGTGGGGAAGACTCAAAGCTTTTCTCATATTGGAAAAAAGGCAAGGATGCCATTTCCCCCACATATAGTCTAGCCTACACAGTGCAAAAGGCTAGGCTGAAACAATTAGACAAGAAAAATAAACAGAAGGCATTCAAAGTGATGAAAAGGTATAGTTAGCATTATTGAACAAATAATGCAAAAAAACCCTATTAGTACTGATAAAGATATCAGGGTCCAGGAGGTAGCTTACTTTATAAAGCACCCACTATGCAAACACAAGACCTTGGGTCTGGATCCTTCACACTCACATAAAAAGTTGAAAATGATGGTACACATATACACAAATGACTATGTCCATTCACACATGCCCACACAAACACATATACACACATACTTCAGCAAAGTCACATGATATATAACCAACATGTAAAAATCAACAACTTATATATGGTAACAGGGAACTACAAAAGATAAAGGCAGTAATTCTACTTATATAGTAGAAATAAAGTGTAAAAATATAAGCTGACTGTAGGTAATGGTAATATACTTAAAAATAAAACTAGAAGAAATGATTTTTAAATGTTTCTACCATAAAGAAACAATGTTTGAGGCGTCACAGAGATGTCTAGTAGTTAAGAGTGTGTATTGCTCCTGTATTAAATGTATGTTAGGGGTTTAGCAGCCATTTTGGGTAGCTCAAAGCCACATATAACTCCAGCCCCAGGGGATCTGACACCCTCTTCTGTACTTCACAAGCCTTGGCACACACACAAGTGAACATGACAACTGAAAGATACACATACACTGCACAATTAAAAATCTAAAGTAAAAGAAATTATGTTTGAGCAGATAGTGTTCCCCAATACTTTAACATTGGGGGATACTCTTGAAGGATATATTGAGAACCCCATTTCTTATTCTCTCTCTCTCTCTCTCTCTCTCTCTCTCTCTCTCTCTCTCTCTCTTCTTTTTCACTACCAGGAAGTCCATAAGTCTATTCTTTCACACACTTTGTGTCATGGGCCTGTCATGTTTCATCAAAGGCCCAATGAGACAGGTTCAATGACATGAACTGAAACCACTGAAATTGTGAACTCAAATATGTCTGCCTTTTCCAGCGGTTTATATCAGGTATTTTGTCACAGTTATATGAAGCTGGCTAAAACAAGGCACTTAAATAACAGGCTGACATTGTCATTCATTTTTCTACCTCTGGACTCCAAGAACAACTATAGAACAATGGTGCAAGGGAGGTCATATTAAAACCACAAGTCACTCACTTAGTCTACAGCAACAACAAACAATATAAATTTCAGCAACACAAATTGTATCAGTGTGATGAGTTCCATAACTGGAAAGCTGTTTCTCATTAGTCAAAACAACTCATTTGTCTACGTTCAGTAGCATGTAACTGGAAATGAAGTAAGATCTGTGAAAAATGCTACCATTTCTCTCAACAATTGTGTCTTAAATTACTCAGGGTAACTTGTGTATTTCCTTTCTTTCTCTTTTCTTTTAGAAAAGAAGTACAAATCAGACACAGTTTATTTCTCTTGAAAAGAAATGCTGATCTCTATTCAGAGATTACTAACAGTATTCTTTCTTTTTCTTCCTGTACACAGAGGAGATGAGGGGAAGGGTGTGGGGAAAGGAAGGGATCCTTCTGAAAAATTATTTTGTAGAAATGGTTTCTTGTACCTTCAATTACCTCATGGCAGGCAATGACTACTCTGGGCTCTCTTGAGGACAAAAGTGGCGATTTGTGCTTACAAATATGTAACTGTATCAATAAAAATTAGGCCATGCTGAAAATTTGCCCTGAGATGTTTAAAGAACACTGGGTTTTGACTAAAATTTACATGCAAGTCAACGGCAAATGACAAATTTCAAGCTTCAGAAGTTCAGGCATTGATCAGGGAATTGAAGCTTCAAAGCCACAAAGCTGGAATAAGGAATAGTCAACAAAAGCTGTATAAAAATGCATCAATGCAATCTGGTCACCTCCAGAAAAAATCAGCCAGGCTTAGCGGTGGAGAATTATAATTTTGTCAATTTAGTTTAACTTCTTAGGAAAATGAGAATGCAATCCCAGTCAAGAGGTGATAAGCTTTCAAACAGACTCCACTTGTTTGTGCGATGCCAACTTTATAATGTTGCCCTATACAAATTGCTACATTTTTTTTCTCACTTCAGGAATGGGAAGTAGAAGAAGCAAGATTATTCTCAGTTTATAAAAGAGGACACTAAAGATAAGAGGTTTGATTGGGGCAACAGAAGTAGGAAATGACAGAAGTGGATGCTTTAAGAGTTGAAAGTCTAGCGATCTTTTCTCCATTCTAGGCTACGAAGACAGAGTCTAAGGCTCTGCTGAATCAGACAGGTTAAGATTTGATGAATTACGTATGGGTGTGAGACAGGTGCTACAGCTAGTCATACTGAATTATCTTTGGTATTTACAATATCACTTTGATATCCTAGGCACTTTCCTCCTTGCTTATCAACTCCACTACCTTCATGCTCTTTAATTACACATTCACCTATGAATAATGTGTATATATATACATATATATACATATCCTATTGTATTATATACATTTGATATTAATGGGTATTCTACTCTGTGCTACTAAGCATGTACTATTGTTTTAATCTAAGGCAGGTTTGTTTCCTTATTGACTAAGGTAAAGTGATAAACATGATTTTTAATTTTATGTATTCATCAAAGCATGAAAGAATACTGTCCAGATTAATAGAATATTGAATTAGACTCTAATATCTACTTTATGTGGAAGCAATAAAGTCACAGTCACAGAAAATAACCTATTTATAAATCAGAAAAGACAAACAATATCAATAATATTGGCTACGTATGGGTATTATAATCACTAGCTACTGTGTTAAATTATTTATCTTCATTATCTGATTTAATTCTCAAAACAACTTTATTAGATAAACATTCTTATATACATTTTACACATGAGGAAGCTATGTTTATGTGCAAGTGGGTAATTTGCCTAACTTCAACAACTAGTGATGTTAAAAATGTATTTAGAATCTAGTTTATCTAGTTAAATATTGCCCCTTAACCAGTGTATCACTGATATTCATAGTTTAGTGGTATTTGAAGAAAGAGCTGAGATACTTGTTAAAATATAAACCCCCTTTTGTGTTATATTGCAATTTAGTAGATCCTTCCTGGGTGCAGTCTAAGACTTTTAATTTTATTACCTTACCAGATAACTATTATACTGATTTTGTGATGGACATTGAGAAATACTGCCACACACTATAATGACATAGCTGACACTTTTCTCTCCATATTAATTTCAAATGAATCATTTTAAAGCAAATCATACATCTGAGGGTCTCTCTCTGGTGTGCTCTCTCTCTCAATAATTGTTTAGTTTTAAATCCATAAAAGCTCACTGGCTCACTGCAGTTGAGAACCTTACCAGAACAGAAATTGTAATGTGATGTAATGTTAGAATACTGATATTTTCATAATGGCTTCATATGTATAAAATAGGGTCGGTCTGACGCAATGAGGCCAAGCAAAGCTTTGTCTGGAGTTCTAAGTAGAGGCAGCTATAGAGGTGAGAGGAGAAGGAAAGGAGAAATCAAAGTAGCTGTTGGAAAGAAAAGAAAGGGAACGAAACAAAGATTGAGGTTTTTTTTTTTTTTTAAACCTAAATGAGTACATTTCATTCAAAAGACAAAAAGGTTTTGGCTAAAATTTGTGTTTCGACAGCCCTGTCCTTTGCTGGTTTTGTTTAGGTCCTTAAATGGAATGACAGGGCACACAATCTAATTGGCAGTTGTGATGAAAAGGTCAGCCAGTGAATTCAGCACAAACAAACAAACTTCCCTTCCCGGTTCCTGATAAAAGTACCAGGAAAAAAAGATTCATGTGAGCAGGAAGCAGTGGAGGACTACCTCCCCTCCCTCACAAACCCAAGGAGAGGCTCCACTTTCACCTAGAGATTTAAGCAAATAAATGTAACCACCGTTGAATAATCCCAGCACATTATAGTTTTTCAGTCTCAATGACTGTTTTCTTTCTCTACTTCTGAACTATTAATCTAGTAGGAAACACTTGGAAAATTAAAAGGCTTCTTAGGAAAGAAATCACCTTTGTCCTTGTACAAAAGAATAGTGAAAAAGGTCCTCCCACAGAGTCTGTTAGAAGGCAGATTATTTCCACCACACTCCCCTATTATCCACCTGTCAGTAAAATATGTCCTCTCATTGTTTCGGTTTGAATGCCTATTTTATCTGACTGGAGCTATATGATCATTTTTTGTATTTATTACCAAGTTCTTCAGGTTGGCTCCCCCTTCTCCACCCCAAACTTCAGCACATGTTTTGCTCTTCTGAGAAACTGGGCCACATGCCTCTGAGGAGAAAGTAGTGCATTATTTCACTCCCACCTTTTCTTCTCTTTTGGCATCTCTGAGTCTTGCTCTGCCCAGAAGTGCTTCCACTCAAGCTGGACCATCAAATCAATTATCACAGCAGTCTGCTTTGCAAATATGAATGGCCATGAATGACAACAGGCAAGGCAAACTTTCAGCTTTGATTTGTCGTCGGTCATGTAAATCTGTTCTGGGTCCCCTTTCTTTCTCCTTTTATATCTCTATTTCTCTCAGTATCTGCCTTTCTCTTCTCTCTCCCTCTCCTTCTCTCGCTCTCATTCCAGAGGGTCTAGGGTTTGGCCAAGCTCTTCGTCTTATTTTCTGCAGCTGCAGAAAATCAAATCTTCAAATGAAAGCTGCACCTTTGTGAGTCAAAGTCACAGGAGGAAAAGAAAGCAGGCAAACATTATCACTCTGAAATCTCTTCCGGCTAACCTCTGGGTCTGATTACACTGCCTGGGAAGGAAAACAAGAGTGGTGCATTCTTATTCATTGGGGCTGTTTAAAATTCTTGCCTACTTCTGTATTTCAAGCTTCAATTGTTTTGTGCTTAATGTTACTCGTTTCATATCAAGTTCTTGGTTATTGTAAATACTTTAATTTTTAAATGTTATTATATTCTAGCTAGCTGTTTAAAAAGATTGAGAATCCTATAAAGCGAGAGACTAGTTTAAGAAAACTAGAACTAGCTTTTCTAATGCTGTGTGAACTCATTAATCCACGACTTTTGTGAGAATGTCTGCAATTTCTAGTATGCTATAGGAGTTTACATTTCTTTCCTCAAGCTGGCAGCAATTCTTCTCATTGACCAGTGACGACAGACTTTCACTAATTACAGTTATAAATATTGCTTTTAAAAATGAGTTCAAAGCAGTAACATCCCTTGAAAGAACAGGCAAGAAAATAAATTATGCCAAACACTGTTCAGTAGAAATTCTGTGGTAAACATTTAGAATGTATTTTGTGAGCATAGCCTTTAATGGCTGAGCCATCTTTTCAGCCCTAAACATTTAGAATATAGATTGTCTTGATTTCGTTAAGTAATGAGGAGTGGCTATGGCTTACTTATAATCATTTTAAGTTGTTAATTAAGCTTTTGATTCTAATAAGTACTGCATCATAGTTGTAAATACTCAACCATAAGCTACTTTACAATGTACATACATTATTCTTTGTATATGTGAGGTATGGGTAAATATTAGAGCAGAATATGAATTATAATTCTTACCTCAAAACAAGCTAATGGAGAAGTTGCCACTTAGCACTTGTTATATTTACAGTTTTCAATCTTGCTTCTCAACTATAAATCACCCTCTTAGTGAAGTCTGCCTTAACATCTTCAACAAATTTCAAAATAAGTTTAATAAGAATTTATACATAAAAACAAGACTATAATAAAAAGTAGTATTTGATGAGTATTGTGTTCTAAATCTTTTTTAATATTTATTTATGTATTATGTATACAATATTCTGTCTGTATGTCTGCAGGCCAGAAAAGGGCACCAGACATCATTACAGATGGTTGTGAGCCACCATGTGGTGGCTGGGAAGTGAACTCAGGAACTTTGGAAGAGCAGGCAATGCTCTTAACCGCTGTGCCATCTCTCCATCCCTAAGTATTGTGTTATAAATCTTAAATGCTCCCAAAGGCTCATGTTTTCAACCAATTTCCCCCCATAGAATGTTTGGGAAAAGGGTTCTCCCCTAAGAGAGACATACATGGATATAATCTACAAGGGAAGTAAAAGGCAAGATCTCCTGAGTAAATTGGGAGCATGCGGACCATGAGGGAGAGTAGAAAGGAAGGGGAGAGAGAAAGGGAGGGGAACAGAAAAAGATAAAAAATAAATATAAAAAAAGAAAATGTGTCCTCACTGAATGAAGCAGGCCACCTGAGGTGGCCCACTGAAGATTATATCTATATCCCAATTCCTTGTTCTTTGTTTTGCCTCTTGGTCTGTGGTTACATGAACTGCCTCTTTCACTCATTCCTACCTCCAGAAACCGAGTAGCTATGGTGGAATGAAACACTCTGAAACCATTAGTCAAAACAAAATTAAGTTGTTCCTGTCAACTATTGTGGTTACGTTAGTGAAAAGGAAATACATTAAATGTCAAGAATATTCCACAAAAAGCATAGACTATATAACTTTAGCATGGGGTATCTCATGCCTCACGGGATAAATGAGGTCTAAGCTAAGCATGGTAGAAATATGGATTGGCTCTTTACAGGTAGAAGGTCAGAGAGATGCTACTACCAATGGTGAGTAAATGGGTTCAACTAATTTACTCATTGTACGTTTTCTGAAATACATAGTTTTGAGCTAAAAGATCTTTGGAATTATTTTTAGAAATGGTTAACAAAAAGGAACAAAGAGGAACATGCATAAAGTAGGAAAAGGCAATAAAAGCAAGATAAATAAGCAAGTCTTTAATACAGCTTATTCTTTGGTTTATGGATATGATATTCTGGGTCAAAGGTCATTCTCATTGGCAAAGAAAAATCATAACAAATGAGTCTAGTTCTGGTTGAACAGTGTTCTTTTCTTGGTTTGAGACAAATCTTCCTATGAAGCCCAGGTTGGTTTCACGGTTGGAGTCTTCTTTCCGCAGCTTCCCACGTGTTGAGATTGTAGGCTTGCACTTCTCAAGCTCAACTTGATAAGATAGTTCCTAATCTCTTCAAGAATTTTGAGTTATTCCAAAAAGTCTCTTTTTACCTTGATTTAGAAAAACATCCAGCACTGTATAGCAGCTGTTATCTTATGAGTGCGCTAATCCAGAACTGTATCCCTTGGAGATTCCTTCCTTGGCCAGCACTTACACCTTCTGTTCTACTTTCCTAGGTCTATGGCAACAATATATAACTAACTGAGAGTGACTTACAGCAGGAGTATATTTATTCACAGCACTTGAGGAAAGAATTTTGAAATAATAGCCGGCAGGATTGGTTCTTTCTGGAGTCTTGAAGGAGAGCTCATTTTATTCTTGTAGTTTCTGCTGGCTGCCTATAATGTTTGGGATTGATTATTTAGTTCACGCATGTATCACTCTAGTCCTTGCTTGTACAATCTTATCACATTACTCCTGTGTGTCTTTGGTTCCTGTGTTTCACAGAGGTTTCTTAGGAGGATTTAAGATCAGTCTTGATCTAGTGTGAACACACTTTAATTTGAGTACATCTGCAATGACCCTATTCTATATGATTGTCTTTTGCAACTATCTTATTCACAGAAACAAGGGATCAGGAAGTCAATATATTCTGGTGGGTAACACTTTTCAATCCACAACTCTTCCACAGCCAATTGTTAACTGATTATTTCCCTATGTGGAATTACACAATTTATTTCAAGTGATTCATTCCCCATATGTACTGAGTTTTAAACAAGCAAGTTCATACAACACATATACAAAGTTAACTGATTCCAAACTTCCAAATTAAATGTCTGCTATCTAGTTTAGTTTTGGAAATACTAGATCTGTCTTAGAAATACATTTTCTACTTCAAATAGTAGGAGGAACGTAGTACTCTCAAAGTTACATTAGACCCTGCAGGGAGATTAAAAAAAAAACTGATTAAAAAAATTGGCTCCTACTTTTAGTTTACAGCCTTGAGGTTTCACAGAATAGAATGTACCGGAATGGAAGGGATCATAAAGATCATCTATTCTAAACAACTCATTTTATAGATGAGGCTTTTGAGGCCCAAAGAGGTTAACTAACGTGCCCACGGCTCACAAAGTTAATTTCAAGGAACATGCAAAGGAAACAAATGAAGGGCACAATTTTTAAGAAATCCAGCTAGTATTTTGCTGTCAAACTGAATATACATTGAATGTTGATGATGTGCTGTGAAGAGATTAGATCAAAGCCTAGCAGTCATGAGCAATTCTGGACTAGGTGCCAAGTCTCTTCATCTTCTCCTTTGCTGTGATCTCTGAAGCTGTACAAGGAAGCAAAATGACTCCCTAATCTTTTTTCCCCACCTGGGGCTTGGGTTTAGTTTCAGTTATCTGAGAAAGCAATACCTTAATAGCAGAAAGGTAATGGGATGCTCTTCTGGCTTTGCTCCTCTGCCTGCTGTAATTCTCTGATGCCCACAACCAAAGGGTAGAGAATCCCCAGAGCAGTAGGCAGGCAGAAAGGACTTACGCATTTGCTAGAAAAGAAAATGCGTATGGCCCAAGATTCACTTGTTTTTCAAAAGAAAAATATGCATAATTCCTGATATTTTTGGGAAACAGGAAAGGGTATATTACTTAGTTTAAGCACAACCAATCCCTGAAAGAACTTATAAGTAAGTCTGCAGGTCAAACCTCCTCTTTTTATAATCTTTTATTTAAATGTGAAAAGATTTATATGTGAAATTGAACTTCTAGTAATGGGATTATGGGTAATCTGACATTGTTAAAGAATAATATAGTATCATGGCATTCTAACCAGACTAAAGATGGAATAAAACAAAACAAAAAGTATAGAGGTGCTGGAGGTTAGCAAATAAAAGCACTTTCAGCTTTTACAAAGAACCTGTGTTCAGTTCCCATCACACATATGGCAGTTTAAAACCAATGCCCTCCCATCCGTGGAGTGGAGGCATGCATGTGGTACACATACATACATTCAGGCAAACACATACTGCAGAACAATAAATAAGTCTTTTAAACAACAACAAAAGGACACCTGAAGATAATATAAAACATCACAGGAAGGGACTAAGAATTTATTTATCTCTTTTGTTTCCCATAGCACTAAATTATGTATGATTAATGGAACTGACTTTTCATTTGTCTTGCCTAACATATGGAGAAGCTTACTTCTTGCTCAGAAAATGGAAAAGGTTTAAAATTAAAGTAGAAAAGCACTACTTTTTAAGTACACTATTTTGGGATACATTGAAAAATTAACTATGTTTCTACTAATTCAGTCAGTATTTCATTCAAAATATTCTTTACATAATTACATTTCTCAGAGCTAACTCTAAGAACTGCAATTCCAAATTATGTGATTTCAAGTACACCTATATGCAAAGATGTGAATTTAGCAAATTTTAGCTTCATCAGTTTGAAAATAGAGCTGTAGAGCAATGAAGCAATGTGTTAGAGATTAACAAACACATTTACATAATAAGAGACTCAGAGACACAATAGAATGTCACATTTCTTTGGCAGTTTGACAAATAATTTGACACTGTAATGACCATGTCAATGATGGGTAGAATCTAATTATTGACTTTCCTAGTCATAAGAATTAAGAGTTGAATGTGCTGATTGCATGTACATTGTGGTTTTTGAGGGATCTTTATTTACTTTTAACAGTAGTGCAAAACTCATTCATGAAATGATAAGAAAGTTCTAACTTTGGAAAACTCCACAAATGAATAACTTTTTAGAAGAGAGTCTCAGTTGCACGTCTAATTCACTGACTCATACCCAGAGAGCTCACATTTTGTCCTTTTTGATATAGTTGAGGAGAGGAGCTCTTTACTGTAATTTTGTTCATTGCAAACTTCACTAAGATCTCTACTTGGAAAAGTAGACATTACATAGTTATTAAATATAAATTCTCAACTAATCCCACACTTTACTTCAGTAGTCATACATGCAGAAATCAGTGTAAGGATCCAGTAAAAAAAATGCTGGGGAAATAATTCTGCGTATATTACAGTTTAATAATTTTATTTAATTATCTAATTGACTTCCTGAAAGCTATAAAGCTGATTTACTCACATAACTTTCCTCCTAATACAATGGATTATGTAATCTGAAAAGAATATTTTAAAAAGTATTATTACTTAAGTAATAAGCAATATTACCTATTCAATGGAAAAATAATTCTATAACTCAGGCTTTTTTGAAGTTATATCTCATAAAAGTTCTGTAGAAAAGCACCATTAAGCCCTTAAATACTGGCTGAAATTCAGAATTTCAACCCTCAGACCCAGAAGTCATGCAATTCAATATAGATTAGGCAAGGTGCATACAATGGTGGCAGAAAAGACTTTTAGTGTGTACGTTTATCTTTACTATTTGCTAACACAAGCCCAAGCTGAACTTTACTAGTTTGTCATGAAAATGCTGGATGGAGAAATGGCTTCAGTGTGATTTTTGGCTTCTCCACCACTAACACTAAACAACCACTCCACTTGAAACACCGTGAAACACTTAAGCAGAGCTGGTCACTAAACAAATACCATGGCCCAACATGCATAAGTATTATTATTTTAACAAAAACATGAATATGACTTTATCAATATTTACATTAATGTGATGTAACATATGTCTAGACACAACCAGATTAATAAGTGAATATGGACATTTCACTTTGAATGGAAGATCCAGATGGATAGATTTGTCTTAAATATTACTATCGATGTGCCAGTTTTCAATAACACACAATAAAGCTCCAAAAGAGAACCAAACTTCACATATGATGTACATTTAATATATGATTAAATATGATTTAATATTTAAAAATATTTTCCTGGTGATAATGTGTTTGGTATTTTTTGTCTCTTTCTTTCTTTTTTCTTTTTTTAATGGCCATACTGTTCCCACTAGGTTTACAGTAGTAGTGCTATTGTATAATTAATTAATTTGGAAAACATTACAGTATTTCCTCAAATGTCCTAGAGATGCAACTTGACAACTGAATCTACTTAGCTAGCCTGGTAATTAAAATCTGCACTTGCACTTCAAGACAGCATGGAACTTACACAGGACTGACAACATGCCATTTTCTTGACTAATAACTGATTGATGGTTCATTCTTAACGTGCTTGCGGAAAGACATTAATAAGATTACCCATGCCTCTTTTTTTTTTTTAAGAAACCTTGCAATATCTACAGACGATCTCTATTTCAGATGACTCTTTACTTAAGCTAACGACGAATAAAAAAGAACACCTTTCTGGCTCATTAAGGCAATTGCTCAAGCTGTCATTAGCATTAACTCTCTGAAACTGCAGTACATGATGCAGCAGGCCTTGTCTACTGCACAAACTCAAACTAATGGCACAGAGCTACCTTTTGACAGCAGGACTAAATTTACATACTTTACATATTCAGTGACTAAAGGAAAAATTTACATGAATCAGTATGCTGCATTTGGGGGTTTTTCCCCCACTTGAAATGTACCTGTACACCTTGAGGCCTAGTTACTGACAACTACATTCAAAATGAATTAACTGTGTCAAGGCAAAAGAGGGGCTTTACCTCTTATTTTGTCCTACCCGCTTTTGAGAGAGCAATTGTAAATTATGCTTCAGAAGATAAATAGCAAGTCATGCCTGAGAAGATGAGATGCTCTGGTTTTCATCCTCAGACCTGAGAGGCTGACTACCTGTCAGATAAGGCTGAAGCTAGGATTATGTCTTGAAAAGCTGACAAGCCACAGATTTTTTATCACTAAATCAAACCTGCTGGGTTTAAACTCTGTGAACTTTAATTATTCCATATTTAATTAAAAGAACTAGATTAAACTAAAAATGGAGGGCAGGGGGAGGTCCAGGGAAGAGATTCAAGGAGCTGTTAGGGCTGAGGTAATTTCATTTTCACAAATCAAATTTCTCGGTTCTAATAAAGCAAAATAAAGTTTACATATAGAGGCGATTCAGGCAATCATTGGACCATATAATACAGAGGTTATTGGGCTCATCCTTGAATGACAATTGTCTACTTGTTCTTTTGAGTCTCTGCAGGAAGAGATTTCTGCATATGTTGGAAGGTTTCACACTGCTAGGGGCTGTTCACCAGAGAATGAGAAAATGAAAACTTTCATACTCCATCAACTAAGAGATGAGTGTATTCTGTGTTCTAAAGTTTGCATTATTATTAATTTTATTTTTAGGTAAAAAATAAAATTACCTGCATTTTCAGAGTGTATTGTTTCTTAGAAGAATAATTATACTACTTAAGCAGTAAGAACACATTGATCATCTGTTCCAGCAGTTGACAAACTTTTTTATTTTGTAGTAAATGTTTTGGGTTTTAAAGGATATACAGTCTCTGTCATAACTGCTCAACTCTGCCATAAATAATATGTAATGGATGAATGTGACTATGTTCCCAAACTTTTACTTTCCCTTATTAGGGTTGTTTTCTGGTCATTTCAAGTTTGGTCAGGATTTGTACTTCTATAGGTCAGTGTGTTATCTCCTAATGTATTCTACTTATAAATCAATATGAAGCGAATAGAAAGTGGCATAAAACAGAGACACTTCACAATGATTGGAAATCAAGCTCCCCCTAAAGAACTGCCAAATAATCTGAAACAGCATGTAACAAAGGGCTATAATGTGTGGGATAGCCCATGGGCTTAAAAGAGGACATGGCTATAGTGGCTATTATAGAGGAACTGGAAGAGGATTCATCTTTAGCTAATTATGCCAGCAGGAACCGACCACACTTGTGGAAATGGAGAAGAGACGAAAGAGCACTCCAAGTGGGGGAAATATGATGACCCATTTATGGGGAAGTAGAAGAGCCTGTCTAAGCAGAATCAATTAGAGAAATTAATTCATTCACTCAGCTGATAAGTATTGATCACTTTTCTGTGCGTTAGGCGTTATGCTAAACATAAAAGGGTCTGTGATGTGTTAGGTGCAATTCTTGTATTGTCATTACTTGGTCTTGTTAGAAGGACAAATGAGTAAACAATTACAATTCATTACAAAATATGATCAGGTGTTTGATGACTGAAAGCTAAAGCCTTATGAAAATATCTGGGATAATTTTTAAAAATTATGGCAGTTCTCAATACCCCATTCATTTACATTTAAGGTACCGATCTGTGATTTAAAACTTAAAAGGAATGCAACTGTTATAGAACAATCTTTTTTTTTTGTAGTCTCTCCCAGGACTTACACAATGGCCTTTACTACAGAAGTGGAAAACTATATGAATTTCTAATAAGGAATTTTCAGAAACCATTTCAAGACTACAGTTATAATCCTAAATTTGACAGGGATTATTGTCTTATTGGTTTGTGTCACTGAAATTGAGCATTGTGTCACTGAACCTAACAATTGCCACACACCTGTCTGAAAGACTTTTCAGCAATGAGGTAAATGACTAGGAAAAAGCCTAGAATGTTTTTTTTTCATCAAAGATCTTTAAAGAAGGATTTATAACTACCTGCATGACATGACTCAGGATCAATAATTCTTAGAGCACAGCACAAATCTTCAACTCTTTGATTTGAAAAGTCTTAAAAGAATTTCAGTGAATATTTCTACCTGTTAATCAGTAACTTTAAAAAATATACTGGTATTACAAGTTTTATTTGTGGCAAGTACTAAAAGTCTAGCTAGAACTGTTCCTGACCATATGACCAGAGAAACTAGTGATTCTCCAAGTGAAAGGCAACAATGTAAGGAAATCGCATGTTGTTTAAAATCAGACAAACTGGTATTCAGATTCCAATTTAATTATTCACTAAGTGTGACCTTGGAAAAGCTACTTAACTTCTTTAAGCCTCCCTTCCTTCACCTCTAAACTAGATAAGATAAAAACCGATGCTCTGGCATATTGGGTAGATGCAATGAGATGCTTTACCTAAGAGACATGTCTGCCTAAGAAATTCAAGAAGCTGTAGAGCCCAACTTCCTTTCTTTAGTGGAAGCTCTACCTCAATTGTTTTTAGGATACTGAGCATGAGAAACAGAAACAAATATGTCATTTGCTGTGTAAAAGACACAGGTAAACTCAGTTAGCATAAAAGAGGGAACAGGCCTACATATGGCTAACTTTTCTGCTAGGGTTATTGTAGGTAGGATATGAGGAGTGCTAGTTAATAGTCAACTCAACTAGAACCTAAACGTGTAACCACATTTTCACACTCACTGTAAAGTTCTCTGTCAGAGACCACAGAATCTAAATACTGCATTTTCACAATCATTTTATAATTATCTTTGTCATTTGCTTGACCTTTTTGCTTTTTTTTTTTTTGACAAGAGTTCCTCTGTGTAGCCTTTACTGTCCTGGAACTCACTCTGTAGACCAGGCTAGCCTTGAAATCAAAGATACCCCTGCCTATGACTCTCAAGCGCTGGAGTTAAACGCATGTGCCACCATTTCCTGGTCCTATATCCCTCTTTAGAAGGCAGAGTCCTTAGTGATGGGATATGGTGAGGAAAACAAAAATTTCCCAGAAATGCCTCTATTTTCTACAATAGTTAAGAAATAGCCTATGCATTTTTGTGCCCTTGGAATTTTGGAATACCAATACTGCCTCTGTTTAAGAATACATCATTCATGCTTCTGTACTCAGCACAAGAATGAGACTTCTTTAGTAAAGATTATATTTGGAAGGCTCTCTGAACTAGAACAAGTATATCCCTTCTGTTAATAACAGCTATCATAGCCTGGGAATATGTTCTGCTGTTCTGTCCCCTTCTTAACCTGAATATGTCATACATACTGGAGTTGAGCCCATTGCATGGATTTAAAAAAAATATTCTTAAATCTTCATTACATAGCATTATCTCCAAATAGCCTATCTTTGTTTGCCATTAAATGTACATTCACTAGTGCTACTGCCTAGTGAATGAATTCTGAATGGATTAATTATGAAATTAAGGTTATATTTCTCTACATAAAATCAGTAAGAATCCCAAAATATCATTGTTGAATAACAATAGGCATGATCCTCATACAGGCTAAGAGAGGAAATATTTAAGTACTGTACCAATTATTTGCAACCACTTTACTAAAACACATAGGGTATTTCTGGTTCTTTCATATTCCTGAGGCTCTTCAAAGTTTGCACTCATTTGAATATAGCGAAAGTATATATTATTCATTAATGCATACATCTGTAATATATGTAACAAAACATGCCAATCCCATGGTTTTTGTCTTTATATATAGTAATTTCAAAAATAAAACATTTAAAAAACATATTCAGAAGCTAGAGGTCACCTTGGAAATATCTTTTATATGCTGATTAATGTATACCACAGCATAGACCTAGAGGGTCAAATTAATGGATGCTAGAAATATAAATTTGTAGAATACATTTCTTTCTAAATTCTATAATTCTTCCAAAGTATATGCTTAATTAGTTACCATGAAGTCAGTATTAAGGGACGTATAGCATATATTTCATAGAAAGAAAAGAACTCAGTAATGTTACTATGTCACCAAAACTCTTGCTATTCAATTATCATGAAAAGTCATGTTGTATAATATAACTGCTCAATCCAGTTTAAAACAGCAATCATTCACTTCTATTGGTGATTATGGTTTAGTATTTATTTTACAGGAATAATGTATTATGGTAGAAAAGAAGAAAAATAGAAAATTTATTTGAGACATCCCACCCCATGGAATGTCTCGTGCTGACAATCTCTGAATACAGAAGGCTGAGTTGGGGGAATCAAGGCTAACCAGAAGTATATTGCAAGTTACAAGTTAGCCTCAGTGACAAAGTGAGAACAGGTCTCTATAAACAAAGAAAGAAAGATTCAAGATTAAATCACAAATAGTGTGTTATAGTTAATTTATGATTGAGTTGATAAAAATAAAATTTAAGTAAAGCAAAGCACAGATAATACATATTTTCATCACACTGTTTATCATGCAGTTGGATTGAATACATTACATAGTAAAGCAATGAACTGGTTATTGCCAGTGCTCCAATTCCAGATGCATTCCTGTTTATTTCTTTGGAAAGTAATAAGTTAATGAATAGGTGCTACTTTCTAAGATATGAATGTCCTTCACTATTAGAATCTATTGAATTCTGCAATGAATACATATTCATGAATGTGCACTCTTCTCAAAACAGGGGTTTAGACAGTCTACTCCATTAAACATAAGTTTATTTTCCTCCCAGGTGTCAGCCAGGGAATCAACATTCTGGTCAGTGGCCTTTTCATGATGTTTGTCCTATTAGAGGCCACCTGGAAATAAAACCAACTGATGTTTAATGGAATAGATTTTTAAAATCTCAACTCAGAAAGGGCATTGTTTCATGAAGAACTAATTAATTCAAAATGTTAGAAATGAATATAAATTCCTTAATAAAACTGTAAAGCTGAAAGCAATGAAATCAAGAGTTAAAAAAGTATATAATTTATTTTTTACTATATACTGACATTCTATTGATCTCACTAATAATTGGCACCTGTATACTATCATCAACCTGATACTTTCCTGGTTGAACTAGTTACTTTCATTGCCCCCTTAGGGTTTTGTGCATATTTGATGAGGACAATTGCACTGTCAATTTGTTTCAGTTGCAACGGTTATGAAAAACAGTTATATGTGTCCTGGTTGAGTGATCTGTCATACAGATATACTCTCAGTACACAAGCAATCATATAAGTAGCTAATGAGAACTGAGTAATATTTTAGTGTTAAATAAAACCTTAAAAGGTATGTACCTCTGAAACTTGGTTCCCTTTACAAATAAATAATTATTATTATTTTAAAAAAAAACTATTTATGGGGCTAGAGAGAAGACTCAATGATCAGAAGTATTATTTGCTCTTCCAGAAGACCTGGATTTGGTTCCTAGCACCCACATGGTGGTTCCCAACCATCTGTGACTCCAGTCCTATGGAATGCTACGCCCTCTACTGGCCTCCACAGACACTGCATGCACATAGCATAAACATTGCAGGCAAAATACCCATATGCATAAAATAAAGAAAATCTTTAAAAAAACCCTAATTCAGAACACTCCATGTTAAAAAAAATGGCAACAACACTCTTGTTAAATATAAAATACACATGACAATACAAAAGAAATATAATGAATAATATTTTCAGGTTTTGTTAGATCAAGAAGGAGGAGAATTGGGATATTGATGACTATACACATGATTTCTTTTGGTATTCAGGTGAAAGCAACCAATATTTGAACAACTTCAGTTTCTGTCACTATGGGAAATTACCAGAGTTAATGCATATGACACAAGCCCCTACTTCCTTGCAGATTTGGATACTTGTGTACATTGAAAAAATTCTATCCTGTTCATCAGAGATGATCATGATGATTATTATGAGTAGTGGTCATGTTTATAAGTGACAATAGCCAAAGGCTATTTAGAATATTACAATAGTCTATTGTTATATTCTCTGGCAAAAACTCTCTGGTATGGACTGTATGATGGCAGTAAAGACACAATGTACACGAGTCCTAAGTGAAAAAAAATTCCCTTCATTTTTCTAAAATGTATTTTCATGACAGCTTGGTATGATTGACGGTTCTTACACACTGATCTAATGAACCTTCAGCCTGGAAGCCTTCACACATTTCCTGATAAGCAGTGAACTAAGTTTTACTATAGGCATCATTCCTAAGCCCCAGTGATCTGACTAAAGTGATATGGCCTCATATACCACTGTGAACATTGATTGCAGGCCAGTTGCAGTAAGAATGTTCTCAACTAATTTTTTCCCAGCTTTTACAATCTTTCTACAAACCAACACATATCACTGTGTTTTGGGCTTCTATTAAATATTTAATTGCTTATTGTTTATGAAAAATGTGCTAGAATTTTGCTTCTGCTAATATTTTGCAAAGGGGTAAACTATGGTATATGAAAATGCCATATAGACACAAATATTTATTCCAATTATTTGCTTATCATCTCACAAATTATTAAATACATTCTAAAAAATTATATATATATATACATACATACATACATACATACATACATACATATAATTTTAATTGAAATATATTGTTTATCCAGTGATTTTAGGTGTCACTTCTTTCTTGGACATTAGAGCCATCTTATATGAACTATAAAGAAGACAGGATACAACACTGGTATAGGAATGACTTAGAATTGCACTTATCACCAAAAATATGCCCCTTACAAAGCAGTCTGCCAGAAAGAGGGTAAGGGTAACAACAAAAGAGAATTAGTATAGAATTGGCAAGTGACTTCTTTTAGAATTCAATGAATATTATGGAACTTAAGTACACCAGATACTGTGGTTAACATGGTAAACTTGTCAAAATATTTTTTATGATGGAATTTTGACATCTCATATTCTCCAATTAATTAAAACCTTCACTCATTGCTCTAAGTCAGAGATGAAGCAAAATGTAGTAATGATATATGAGGTATCTAACAGGAATGCTGTGAGAACTAAAATAGTTACTGTATAGCACAAATATTAATAGCTATTGAATTGCTGGAGGAATTTGTCATAAGAACATGGGGTCTAGGGCAAAACAAAAGGAGAAAAAAACAAAAACAAGGATCAGAGCCAAATTGAATTTCTGTCACAAAAAGTTGGAATAAAACCTAAGAGTTCATACAAGCTTGCACTCCCAACAGCAGTGGAGGGGTGTTCCCCTTACTCCACATCTTCTCCAGCATAAGCTGTCACCAGTGTTTTAGAGCTCAGGCATTGTGACAGGCATAAGATGGTATCTTAGAGTGGTTTTGAGTTGCATTTCCCTGATGACTAAAGATGTTGAGCAATTCCTTAAATGTCTTTCAGCCATTTGAGATTCTTCTATTATGAATTCTCTTTAAATCTGCACCCCATCTTAAAATTGGATTATTTGGAATTCTCATGTCTAGTTTCTTGAGTTCATTATGTATTTTGGAGATCAGACTTCTGTCAGATTTGGGGTTGGTGAAGATATTTTTCCATTTTGGGGGCTGCCATTTAGTCTTATTTACCATGTCCTTTGCCTTACAGAAGCTTCTCAGTTTCAAGAGATCCCATTTATTGTTACCCTCAGTGTCTGTGCTACTGGTGTTATATTTAGGAATGGATCTCCTATGCCAATGCACTCAAGGCAACTTCCTCCTTTCTCTTCTATGAGGTTCAGGTAATTGAATTTATAGTGAGGTCTTTGATGCACTTGGACTTGAGTTTTGTGCATGAGGATAGATAAAGATCTGTTTGCAATCTTCTATGTGTCAACAACCAGTTATGCCAGCACCACTTGTTAAAGAGACATTTTTCCCCATTATATAATTTTGATTTCTTTGTCAAAAATCAAGTATTCATAGGTACATGGATTAATGTCTGGGTCTTCAATTCAATTCCATTGATTCACATGTCTTTTTTTTCTTTTTTATTATTATTATTAAAA
>LOEQ01005474.1:31761-42608 GCA_001685075.1 Bramus lutescens | reverse complement strand
CAGCCTGGTCTACAAAGTTCTAAGACAGCCGGTAAGAAACCTTGTTTCGAAAAACCGCACACACACATAAAAGGAGAAAAGTGGTGGTAATGAAACCAAAGTGAGTAAAACTTCTATCAAAACAGTAGCTGCGGAGGAAAGCAGCACTACCTTGAATAGAGAGCAAGGATTGTATTTCCAGAAATCTAGATCCAGATGTGATATATTTCCAGCCTTAAATTCCCTTAAGCCTCTCTGTAGGTCTTCAATAAACACTCGGTTTAAATAGCTTTCTGTCCCTTGCAATCAGAAGAGGCTTAATTAAGTGAAATGTTTATTACTATTTCTTTAACTACTCATATAAAAATTAAAAGTAATTACGGATATAGAGCCTAGAAGATAAGGGACACCCTAGACACTTCCTTTCTCAAATATACTTCTCAAACAAATACCTTTCTGGTTCTGTCAATGTAATACCCTCCTATCTGGGTCAAAGTGCTTTATCACTATTTTATCACAGGGAACTTAATGGCATAGGTCTAAAGAATGAGTAATTAATCATTCTATATCCATTTAGCATCTTTGGATTCATTTTGTTTAACATGGTAGATAATAGTTTAAGCTTATATTCTTCCAATTAAAATGTGAAAATGTTCTTTACTGAGGTCCTTTACCCTTCCAATGCTGATGAAACTCTAGAGCACATTGTATAATTACCACCTTGAAAATACTTCTGAAAGCAGTGAAACAGTAACCTGAGCACAAACCAGAAGAAAAATAAGACTGCTGCAAATTATAACCAGCTTCAGATGATTTATAGGATAAGAATTCTACAAAGCTTCCTTAATGGTAGGATATAAACAGTTTTTACTGCTATTTAGTTAAATGATAATTACAAAACTCATTGAACTGAATGAGAATTGGGATTGTCAGACAAATGTTTGTAAGGGGTTAATTAATTCATATGAAGCACACGGCTCAGCTGAAAATGGGTTCATTATTCTAAGCCACTAACATTGTCTGCTCTTTAGTACTGTCCTCCTTTCGCCATTTCATTCACCCTACTGCAGCCCCTCCCTAGGAGTAAATGTCAGAAGACAGAATATTTAAAAGGAAACGCGAGCTAAAAGCATTTTGCAAAGGTACATCAGGGGTACAAAGATGTCTTCTGGAACACTGAAATGGAAAGATCATTTATTAGTACACCATGGTTCAGAACATCCCAAAGGGTTCAATATTTTCATTATGCACACAAATAGACCCCCCCTCCTTTTCAAATGCCTCATTACAGCTAAGCCTGGAGCTTTTTTCTTAAAAAGCTTTCCTCTGAAATTATTAATAATATAAAGTTCCCTACAGGCTAAGGGTATTATTACAGTCAAAATACATCAATATGTATATATACGTATATACTTATATACTCTTTCATACTATTTTAAATAACAAAGTATTTAGTGAGAACAGTAAAGAATTTATAAGCTATACACAGAGAAGCCTAGAGGAAGATGGCAATATCCCAGACTCTCAGGAAAACAGCTCTTGGAACTTATTAGGTGGGTGTAGGAGACTGTAATAGGATTATGAGTTTTGGTTTAGCCTGTCCATCATTTCAAAATCCCCATAACTAAAGAGAATATCTTCATAGGGGTCTGAGTTTAATACTGAAGCTGCTTTATTTAATTCTTCCTATTTTATAATACTGAGTGCTAATTAGTTCCATCCACTATCTTCAGGCTTGTCAATAAGGCAACTTGGAAGCCAAGAACCTGCTGAATTATGAATTAACCAGTTCTGTAACCGCATATTCAAGCAACCTAGTTAGCTGCTCCGAAGTGGAATGGTATTATAGGCACAGGAAAGCATAAAATATTCTTTTGTTATCTTCTACTTAGAAGCAGTACAATTACTCCCTGCAAGTAAACTGTTTATTTGCATAATGTTAACGAACACTTTAGATACATAAAGCTAAGATAATATTTACTTTTAAGTGTCTGAAGAACCAATTAGATTAAGAATATCCTCAATATCTGCTGCTAAAAATGACAAAATAGTCTTGTTTCTTGCTTTCTTCTTTTATAAATGTAAAGGCAGGAAAGATTGAGATGTTGACACTGAATGGCTTGACTATAAAGTCTACCTTCACTTTTAATGAACCTTCACTCCTGTCTCTCTGAGCCTTCCTGCAACTTTCCAACCTTAGTGTTCCAATGGACTCCTTCCTCGTCCAGATGTAATATGGAACCAGCCCTTCAGTCTCATAAATTCTGAAATCTGGAGTGTTAAAGATAGACTGAAATTGTACTCTCATTCTGGAATGAGTTTACTAATATCCACAGGTTAAACAACTGCTGTGCAGGCAGACAAGTGAGATTAGTTAGATGAACTCAAGCTTTTGACTTCTTTGTCTAAAAGTCCTTCACTTCTGTTTGTTATAACCAGTCCTTTCCACTCTGGCGAAACTTGCAGCCAAAACTTGGCTACTGAGGTACCCCTTCATAGATAGTCCTGGAATACCCTCCCATTAGTCTTCTTAGCTATGAGGAATTAAGCTGTCATTAAGACCTCACAAAATTTGATTTGTGTAACTATTGTGTAAATCTTGCTTGCTGCCAAACTATGCACACACTTCCTCTGTATCCACAGGCTACTTTTCACCCTTTCTCATTTTTATTAGTTCATTGATAATTTCATTTGATTATTTTGATCATATTTCCCCCTAATCTTACCATATACATCTTCTTCCATACCTGCCCAAATTGTGTATTCCTCTTTTAGCTCAGCACGTAAAGTTTGTGCTGCCCATATAATCTTGGATGTGTGGTTTTCCACTGGAGCTTGGTTAACCTACCAGGGGACACACCCTTAAAGAAAAGCAACTCTGTCTCCCATATGCTAACAATTAAGGACAATCTGGATTTCGACTGTTTTATGAATGAGTCTGTACCACAAGTTTCACTATTTGCCTTCACTTATATAGCAATACTGCACGTTCTTCTGTTAAAAACATCTCTCCATTACCTCTCCCAAAGCTCAACACTTCTCTAATTATCCCTTCCTTTATTAGTATCTCCAATCTGTTCCTCTTTACTCTTACCTTTAAAACAGTTGTTCAGGGGCTAGAGAGATGGCTCAAAGGTTAAGAATGCTTGCTTGTCTTACAGAGGATCCGAGTTGGGTTCCCTCATAACTGCCTATAATTGATGCTCCAGGAGGACCTAACACTATCTTCTAGCCCACTTTGGCACTAGATTCACATATATACATACCTGCACACAAGAACACACATATACACACAAAACACAAAGACAAATTAAATTAAAAAAACATTATAATTGTGTGTATGTGTGATGTGTTGTGAATGTAGGAATATTATTTTAAGATGTGTTACATTTGTTTATGCTGTGGAACACTTATTTTAATTATATAATGATCTGTTGTATTCTTTTATGCTGCATTTGTTTAACTCTGTGAAGCTGTGTTACTTTGCATGTCTAAAACACCTGATGGTCTAATAAAGAAAGGAACGGGCAATAGCAGGAGAAAGGATAGCTGTGGGTAGCAGGCAGAGAGAATAAGTAGGAGGATAAATCTGGGAGGAGAAGGAATAAGAAAAGGAGGAGAGGAGGATGCTAGGGGCCAGACACCCAGACACCCAATCACCCACAGAGTAAGAGTTAAAGGAAGATATACAGAATAAAGAAAAGGAAAAAGCCCAGAGGAAAAAGGTAGCTGGGGTAAGATCAGAAAAGCTGGCTAGAAAAAAGCTAACTAAGGCCAGGCATTCATAAGAAATAATAGGACTTCATATGTGATTTATTTGGAAGCTGGGTGCTGTGTTCCCACCAAAAGTCAAATGAGTAATACAAACAAAAATTTTAGCATTCCAACATGGGGACAGAGTAAAAGAAACACAATAGGTATGTGTATGTTACAGCATGCATGTGAAGTCAGAGAAAAACTGTGGTGTCAGTTCTTTCCTTTCATGTTTACATGGCTTCCAGGGATCAAACTCAAGTTGTAAATCTTACACAGCAAGCAATTTTACCCATTCAATAATCTTCCAGCCCCCCTCTTGCCCTTTCTCAAATCAAAATCATAAAATATTTTATAATAGTAACAGGAGTAATCATATAATCACAACTGTCCAATTCTGGGTGTTCTAAAAAACCCTTTCAAGTATTTTACAGGCATGTACTCTTCTCATAGTAATACATGACGCCATTGTATGATTTTCATGAGTGTTCCCCAAATGTCTATAAGTTGACTCTACCAAAGAAATAACCTAGCTGTTTTACCCATTATTACAAAACAAACAGAGACAGACAGACAGACAGACAGACAGACAGACAGAGAGACAGACAGACAGACAGACACACATACACATACTCACACTGGGTCTTGCATGGGGTTTTGAAATCTCCAAGCCCACCCCAGTACCATACCTCTTCCAATAAGACCACACCTCATCGTTACCAACAACTGCAGACCAAACATTCAAAAATATGAACCTATAGGAGCCATTCTCAAACTGTCACATACATGTTCTCATGTAATAAAGAGGCAAACATCATTAAGCTCTTTTATAAAGACAATACCTTCTGCAAGGCCCTAAATCATAAAAATAACACCATAGGGATTAACATTCAATATATGAATTTATAGGGTGGTGAATCACAAACATTCAGACCACAGCAACACTGAAAAACTCTTGCAGAGAGACTCACATGGTTATAACTGACATTATAAGTAGATTTTCTAGTCTCAGTGAAGTTCACAGACAACTGTAGTCTGAATCAGTGTCTTGACAACAATCTAAGACAGACAGTGAGATAAAATCATTCAGCTAAGTTGAACCTAAATCTCACAGAAATTATAAAATAGTTTTCATAATTTTACCCTACTATGCTTTGATATTAATAAGTTTTAGGGTAATTGTTAATACAAGGAGCAACGTTACACTTTGAATATGAAATGTTACCCATAGCCTCAGTATTAGATGCTTTGTTTCCAAGATAATGGTGCTATTTTGAAAAGGGGTGGGGACTTGAGGTAGATGCCAGGCAGGAGAAAAAAGTCACCGAGAGCCAGTATTTTATATTAAGCTGCTCCCTATCTGTCTTAGTTAGGGTTTCTATTGCTGTGAAGAGACACTATGACCATGGTAGCTCCTATAAAGGATTAATATTTAATTGGGATGGCTTACAGTATCAGAGGTTTAGTCCATTGTTATCATGGTAGGGAGCATGGTGGCTTGCAGGAAGACATGGTGCTGGAGAAGGAGCTGGGGGTTCTATATATTTATCCACAGTTAACAGGAAGTGAACCGAGAGTAGCTTAAGCAAAGGAGACTTCAAAGCCTAGCCCCTGCCACAGTAACAGACTTCCTCAAACCCAGACACACTTACTCCAACAAAACCACACCTCCTAATAGTGCTATTTCCCATGAGCTTATGAGGGCAACTACATTTAAACTACCACACTATCTGTCCATGCTTCCTGTCTGTCATGAACTAAACTTCCCAGCTCTCCCGAGTTTCTGTATCATGATGATTCATGCCTCTAAAACCATGAGCTAAAATAAATCTTCCCTTAATTTGTTACTATCAGCTATTTGCTTAAGGCCAAAGCAACTAACAGAGAGAAGAAAGGGGGATGCATAATTTTAAAATCACAACAATGATAATGACTAAATGGTTTTTTTTCAGTTCTCAATCAAAACTGAAATTTAAAAAGTAGAACACAATCAGACCAATATGAACACTTACCAGACTGTTTTGTTTTAACTACCATTTTTGGGGCATGATAGAGGATTAACAGAGTTTTGTTATGTTAGAAATTCTTGTCTTTTATATATAGCTAAATAATCATTCACAAATAAAACCTGTAATGTCAGATATTTCCTTCAAAATATTCAAGGGTAGGTATATAAATTGTCTACAGATTGATCATTGTCAAAGCTGGATGCTTACTTCATAAGGGTTCTTCACATTATTGTAATTTGTACATACTTAAAAATTTCAATACAGAGTAATGGAGAGAAAAAAAGGTACATAGTAAAGGATAGAAAAAAGGTCATTGACTGGAACCTCACATTAGATGAGGCAACCTTAATCAAGTCACCAAGCTACAAAGTGCACAGTTCCAATAGTCACCTGAGCTTCATAATCAAGAGGTAGCACATGAAATCCCATGCAATGTGCACTTGATCCTTTAAAATACACACAAGACTAGTTTTTTTGTACTCATTTGGTTTATCCATGTCTTTTTGCCTCAGCAACATATAGCTTGAAGATATTTTTCTTATATTTTTATTTCTTTTTTACTCATGTTTGACCTTTAAGTAGAAAGAAAAAAAACAATCAAATTTAAAATGAAATAGTAAAGGGAAAATTAATATGATTCTAAAGGAGGTAGGAAAAATGAGGTAAGGAAGGAAAAATTTGTTTCAGGAGGAGACCCTGAGGGAAAGTGAAGCAAACTGAATAAGCTAGTCATCACTTAGATTTCCAATGAAGAGGGTAAATGAAATATTACTGTTTGTTTGTTTGTTTTTTTTTAAAGACAGCTTTTCACTATGTAGCTTTTGCTGTCCTGGAACTTACTATGTAGACCAGGCTGGCCTTGAACTCTCAGAGATCTATCTACCTACCTCTTTCTTCTAATTGCTGGGATTAAAGGCATGAGCCATGAAGCTCAACTGGGAAATCTTAAACAACTACCAAGGCATTTGAAAAAGTAAATGAGGAATGAGAAGGCTAATCAGTGATTAGGGTACAACTAATGCCATAGACAAGTGTTAGAAAATAAAGCTAATATTTGAGATTCTTGCACAAAGTCAATTTATTAATTTTTCCTGTTTATTTGCTTTTGTTGTTATTACTGTTATGTTTAAGAGAAGAAGAATGAAAACAACTGTGCATTCTCTGCAGCATTACTAAAGGGGAGAGAAAACTATCAACACTATATTCTTGATATTATATATTTTCCTCATTAAATATGATAAATACCTTGAATAATTTATTATTTACTTTTTAATACTTTGCAACAGTTTCTAAACAGGCAAATTCTTACTTTACAGTGTTGAAATTGGAGAAAAGCAAGAACCAATAAATGAAGGCAACATCAAAGAGTTAAAACCTCACATTTGAGGAGAAAAGGAATACATTTTAGTCAGTAGATACCTGGGCTATTTACAAAAGGATAAAGATAAACAGTTGAATATCTGCTTCTGTGACCACCAGGGGTTTATATGAGAGAATAATGCCTTGGCAAATAACTATGGACATTTAGGAAGGGAAATTTAGATACAATATTATTATATAATTTAATAGGACAAATAGCTAGAGAATAATTTCATTTTAAAATACAAAAATCTAAAATAAGATCATTGCTACCTAGAAACCTCAGGTAATGAATTTACCTGTATAACTCTGGGGTTACCAACTTCAAATAGGAAGCCTTTTTTCTGACATTTTGTAAAGTTATTATTCAAAGCTCTGTTTCATACTTTGTAGGGAATCTACTCTATGTACACTTTTGCTGAGTCCTGTAATCATATAAGGTACAGTAGTCTCAGTTCATGATCAATGGAAGAGACTGAGTAAAACCTGCTATACGCTTAGTTTTCTTCATTTTAAAAAATAGTCTTAATTATTATATTAACTTTTTTGTACTGACACAATCAGCACATGGTTACTGAAGAATATTAAAAAAATGTTTGTAGGAAGTAAACATTTTCTACAATAACATGGCATAGCCAGAAAGACTATTAACGCCATGCTAGCTTTTTTTTTGTTTAAATCACTGTTTAATCACTGTTAGAAAATGCTTAGAGGGGCTGGAGAGATGGCTTTTCCCCCAGCTCCCTCCATCCAGAATTTTTCACCCCCAGTATATCTCCTTCACTTTTATATCACATTATTATCCTTCCTACTCTCCTTCCTGAAAATCTCTCCACTCCCCCTTGCTTCTGATGGGCCTTTTTCTCATTTCCCAGCCCTACTCATGTTCCTACACAAATATACATACATTAAAAATTAGAAGCTAAATATTACTTATGAAAGAGGTTACCTCATTTAGTACATTTTTAGTCCCTTTCATTTTACTGAAAATTTCATAATTTCGTTTTGTCATGGCTGTATAAAATCCCACTTTCTATATGTACCATATTTTCATTACTCCTTCTTCAGTTGAAAAATATTTAAGTTGACTCTACTTTCCTGCTATGGTGTGTAAAGCAGCAGTGAACTTGTATATGCAAATATTTGTGTCATAGGATATGTGGTTCTAGGTTTTTGAGAAATCTCCATGCTAAGTTTCATAGTTTATCCTTTTTACTTTTTAAGATAGGGTGCTGCTATGAAGCTTAGGTTCCATTAACTCACTGTGTAGCCCTAAACGGGCCTGCAAGCCATTATTTTCTTGCCTCACCTTCCCTCTGTCATATGTTTTGATAATTAATTAATGATGTCCACTCTAGTCATAACAATATCAACTAGTGCTTTTAGTTCTGCCAATAGGTGAGAAATATCTCCTGCTACCTCCCAATACTAGTATACTTCTTCCCATTTCCAAGCTGACAAAAAAAATCAAATTTGATAGAGCTATGTGTGACACAAAAATAGAGAAGTGGAGCCAGGCACAAGACTCTATTCCAATGAAATTCCACATATTGTTAGAGATTTTATCACATTTCTTTTACTTCTATGAAATATTTTTATTTTTCTTACTTTCACGTATATTGTTGAATTTTGACAAAAAAGACAGAATTTTTGTATATGTATGGTTTCTGGAATAGGGAGATTTCATAAGTGATACTGTGTTAAAATGTACTATAAATACATAGCCCAGTGTGTATATACATATATAAATGAAATCAGTAATTACAGAATCCATGCTATGAGATATATCAGGCAAATCATGCTTTGGATCTGGTAAACAGTATGCAATTCTTAATTCACTTTATTATGATTTTCTGAAAATCATTTGAAGATGGAGATGTCTTGACTTATAAGTATATGCATTAAACATAGAAAATGATTGTGACAGCATTATTTATAGTAGGAAAAACTGGAAAAACATCTAATTTCAAATTTAAGGGGCAGAAGTTATGAATTATCAAACATTTATTTATCCATTATAACAATATTCAACTACTAAAAACCAGACACAAAATGAGATGCATTAATGTGTGAAATGTTTTCAGAGTTAAGTGAAAAGTAGGATACATATCGTGTTTACAGTATAGTCTGAATAGTATAAAATATGCATGGCAGACAAAAATAAACTGAAATGTTAATGGTAGTTGCTTTTGAATGTTGAGAATAAAGACATTTGTCTTTGTATATTTCATGTGTTTCTAAATTTCCTGTAATGAGAATGCATCATTTTTATAATGCAAGCTATTTTAGAATAGAACACTACATTAGTAAAATACTTCTAGTTATCCAAGAAAGAGGGAAGACAGATCATATAATTAATAAAATGGAGTGTACATTTACTTAGAGAATATAGTCATTCACTCAGTCTATTGAAGTTACAGTGTATGCCAGGTTCAGAAGGACTTTTAGCTATGATTTTTCATATGGGTGACTCACAAAACTTCCAAAGCCCATTACCTTTGTGATTTGTTTCAATTCTTAGAAAATGGAACTAAACTGAATCATTTTAATCCAACTATTCTGAAATGGGTCACTCACTAAATTGTAATTTTTAAAGTGTTCTCGTTCATGTATCATCATTCCTCTTAACATCCATATTGGTCACCATCAAAAGCAAATATAAAGAGAACAAGAACTTCTAGCACTTAAGAATAAGAAGCCATTCAGAGCTATTTCTCAGGATGGCCTAATACTGGACAAACTCAGTAAAAATATGAAGGTTTTATTTCCTACTGAATTTGCCATTTCAATACAATCCCTAGAAACATAATAGTTTCTGTTCTTGTTTCATGAAAGCAAATGGAAAGCTTAAATATTAATATTATGTTTCTGCTCTCAACAGTCTGATGGCTATGAGCTCTCTAATCACAAGGCTTAAAGTGCATTTGTCTCTAATGATGGACACTTAAAATACAGTTGCATGAACATCTTTATAGAGAAACTATTAGAAGGACGAACATCTTGTGCTTCTTAGATGCATCCTCAATTATATTGAGTTCTCTATTGAAGAAAAAGATTGCTTCTGCAGGCCACTTCTAGCTAAAACTTATGAAGTTAAAATCTATCAAACCAAAATTGTGGCACTATATTTAACAGTTTCCCCCTAGATTGAAAAATAATGAGAGAAAAAGTAACTATCTCCTAGATTTGTTTTTACTTTTATCTAAAATAATTTTGCAGAACTTTTAGTGCAATAATATAGTTTATCCAGGCAAATAAAATACTGTTTGTCTTAACAACAATCATACACACAAAAGAATATGGTAGAATACGAAGCCCAGGTACAGGCAATGTTTCTATAAGTGTGTATTCTTATAATTAAACAAATCCTTAGGTTTCATTATAAATATTTAAATCTTGAACTGTAGATAGAAGCTTTCTTTAAAATAATATTTGTCCTAACTAGAAAATATCAGACTTATTCTGTATTGAAAGAATATGATAGGCTATATTAATTGGAACCTTAATATACTGCATTTCTGGCTTAACTTTTATTGATGATCATCATGTCGATCAAGTATAGATACAAATAAAGTCACACAAGATTTTACCTACATTCATATTAACTTCAAAGCAAATATAACAGAACTTACACAGAATCAAATTTTAACTATTACTCTGATAAAATACCATGACTAAGGCAACTTAAAAGAAATGTTTCTGATGTAGGAGGGTCATCTGTCTATGTGTTACTTTCATTGGTTAATA
>LOEQ01005474.1:15927-28366 GCA_001685075.1 Bramus lutescens | reverse complement strand
CGGATCTATGTGAGTTCCAGGTCAGCCTGGTCAACAAGAGCTAGTTCCAGGACAGGCACCAAAGTTACAGAGAAACACTGTCTCAAAAACAAAACAAAACAACAAAACCAACCAACCAAACAAACAAACAAAAACCACATGAAATAGCATTTCAGTGTTGAATATTTTAAGGATCAATGGTGAGAGGTGTTAAACTATAGAACACTAGAATCCTGGAAAGGGGACTATATAGAAACACATTCAGATTATTGTTTATTCCTCCCCCACCCTTTGTTCTTTTGGCAACAGATCTTGCTCCTTGCTTGCCTTTTGAGTAGGGATTTAGTCAGACCTAGAATTATAATAGGGATTGCTTTGCTTAAAGCCTCATAAGCAATTGAAAACACTACCTTCCCCCCTCCCTTGGTTCACAAGATACTTAGTATTGAATGACCAAGGGTTGCTTCAGAAAAGATAGTACATGTGTACCTGACAGGTAACTGAAAATATTATTTAATTTTATTACTTTAATTACAAAAATCATAAAATGTGTATGCAATAAACACAGATTATGCAACAAATACCTGTTTTCAGATTGACTCAGGTCTATTTATGGAGTAGTTTGGCTTTAGCAATGACTAAAATCAGATTTGAATGCTATTATAAAGAGGCACAGACTGCCCTTACATAACTTGTATTCATATTTATCAATAAAAGCTGAGACTTAAAGCTTGCAGTAATAAATTTGTGGGGAAAGTAAGGAAAATTTATTATCTGTGATCCCTTCTTTATCTCTTCCTATTACATCTGGGACAACTGTAGTACTTAGGTGGTATAACTGAATCTTAGTGGAGGGCTTTTCTATTTTAAGCACAAATCATGCATTAGAAAACCCCAAAGTAAAAAATTAACATAGCAAATGTCAGAAAATTAAGCAAATTAAATGATACTGTCAATAGCAGGCAGCACTGTCAAAGGACTATTAAATGCAGTTAAATAGTATCAGGAATGGGTAATAGAGCTTTGAAAGTAGATAGGAAGGCAACAGAGACATTTAATGTCAAGGCATAAAAGATATGTCAAGCACAATAGGTATTATATTAAGCCATCAGACTTTTGACTATTATTTTACCACTTGCATAGCTGATACAAATGAGTACAAATACAAGTAAAAATCTGTGAGGTGTTCCATCTATTAATTTGCCCTAGTGTTAAATGTCAATTATAACTAGTGCTAGTATGAGGAAGATTTGTGTCTTAATTATTTCATTTATATAATTCAAACCAAGCTTATTTCCAAAAGTGCAAACCACAAAACTGTTCATGATATATAATCTTTCAAAGCAGGCTTGTTATGTTGAATTCTAAAGTATTATTTCTCTTTTCATAAATTTATGTACCAGGTATCAAGTGATACATTTTATTTGTAAATTCTGCTGTAATTAAGGTACAAAGAGTCATAAATGAGGGGAGAGGGATGAGTTAATTTCATGTTACTTGAGAAAAGTAACATTTATATGAGAAAAAATATTACTTCCTTTGTTCTTTTCATGCAGTCTTGACATTATTAAAGGGGCTAGAAGAGAACTCTTTGGAGTTCATATTGAATTTCTCACTTTCATAATGAAGATGTGGTCCTCTGTAATCTAAAATTAATTTAAAACTAATGAAGAAGAAGTAATATTAAGTAATATTCTACTATGTCTGTTTTGTTCTCTTATTCAAATTTAACAAATGGTAGTAGCTTTTTGAAGAAAATTCACAAAAGATTTAAAATTAAATGTCCATGTCAAATTAGTCAAGTTTGCCTTCCGTCATTTAAACAGGACATATTTTTTAATATTAACTACTTTGAAAATTACTTTCTTCTCAATAAGACTTACACCTCTGTCGATTGAACTTCAGAAGAAGTGGCCATTACATAAACTGCATGTTATATATTAAGACAAAGAAAATGACAGGATGGAAGGAAAAGAAAGAGGAAGCACCACGGAAGACAGAAGCCTCAGCACTGCTTTGGGGTTCTGTGTTCCAAATGTGAGTCTAAGAAGAACAGTTTTTCATTTGTTCAAACTCTTCTTTGATCAAAGGTATGATTTTTTAAGTGACAATGGTTTGCTTTGCATCTATTTTTGATGGTTCACACATCATTCGAGTTTTCTTTATAGCACACTGGCATCTAAGAATGTATTGTGAGACCAAAACTGAAACAAGAACAATACACTTTTCAAGTTAGTAGGAGACCAACGCAGGAAAAATGTACCTTGCAGTTTAAGAATTCAGTTTGCAGTTGAGCCAGTGAAGAAAATGTTCCTGTTCGTCCTGTTTGTTTGAACCATCTGCACTGGATGTGCTTGATCACAGGTGGGTAGGAGGTACATGGGCAGGAAGTACATTGAGATGTATGCTTGACCCTGATTGGACCTGATGGGAAATACAGTGGCCCTGTCCTTTTGCCTTTTTAAGCTCCTGCAATACATGACTTGTGGTTATTTCCTCCGAACCAAGGAGTGGACCTGGTCAAAGTATGTAATCTTGACCTGTATTTAATTAAAGCTTGCTTCAAATTTGGCTCAAAATTATGGAACTGATTTTTCTCTTAAATCTCAGTATTAACACTGTAAGGGCTAAAGTTAAACCATGAATGAGCTCTACTTGCCCAAAGACATATAACTTACTGGAATGTGGGGGCTGTTCATGTAATATAACAATTCATGTGTTTTTAACTTCAGTAAACAAGGTTGGCTTCCAAACTGCGTAGGATGTGCTTGATCACATGTAGGTGTGAGGTACGTAGGAAGGACATATGTCATGATGTATGCTTGCCCCCAAGTGGATGAAGGCTGGAAGTACCATAGTCTGCGGGTCCTGCCTTTATGAGCACCTGACTAACATAACTCAGTACTTCCTCTGGAAATGTGGGATATGGACCTGGCCAATGGCCATCTTATTAGCCAGTATTAAGTAAAGCTTTCTTTAACTGGACAATCATGGATTTGGTCTTTCTCTTCACAATTTTCAGGTTTAATGGTACACATCATATCTAACGGTGATAATACTGTAATAGTACTCATAGAGCTCCTGATTGTGTTGTTTTTCTAGCATGAAACGCTGATTTGCAATCTATTCTTACTGTGACTCTCTTATTTTAATCAGTTGCTGATAAGATGACCTAAGCTGACAAAGAAGCAGAATGGACTTCTACATCTCACCGAGGCTTTTGTATCACTTAGAAAGACCACATCTCAGAGACCTCGCTTAGGGGTAAAAGCCCGTGGATCTACCTTTAAGCTCAAACTTACAAGGCAAAGAGAAACAAGAAGGCATGACGGCATGTAAAAGTACAGCAGCTAAAACACTTCTGAAGCAGGACACTCAGAAAAGGGCACAGGCTATTTATCTTTCTAGAAACATGTTTAATTCCTCTGAAAGATTTAGCAGCTCAGTGGAAAGATGCAGCTAAAGGAAAAGAGGAGCTCTCTGAGAAAATTTGCTTGAACTAATATTAGAAAGAAAATAATTCAAAAATGGTTGCTTCTAATAATCTCCTACCCCAAGGCTAGAAGAAAAGGTCACAGCTAATTGGTACAAAAGCAGCTCTCGATACTTAGGAAGTGGTACCCCATGATGAATTTTACCCAAATACTACCCTTTACCTGCAATTATGCCAGGACACATATCACAAATTATAGGTCCCAGAAAAGAAGGCAGAGAACGCCACACTAAAAAATGAACTTCTTTTCTGTTTAAATTTTTTTTAAAGTCACAGTTAACTTTCATAATCTGATCAAGTAGGGAGACAAAAGCTGTCAATTGTAGAGAACAGAAGTGAAGTAGTAAACTGAAGTCATACATTATAAAATATTTCTTGCGTAATTTCATTTAATATAATCACAATTAAAGACAGTACTTTTACAGCACCATACTGGTTTAAGTAAACAGATAATACAAACTGCAGAGTCTCACTATAACTAAAATTAGCCTTTACAGCAAGAAAAAGGAGGAGGAGAAGAAATAAAAAGTGCTATGTTTTCCAAATAATCAGAAAAATCTGAGCATATTAATTATCTTATAAGGGGTGTAATTTTTTTACATTTTTTGTTTTTATATATAGTAATAAAGACTTCTCCTTAGAACAGAACTTAATTATGACCTGTCCCAGTAGGAATTAATATTTTATTTGGATGACTTGTGAGAGACAAAAGTAAAATAATAAATCTACCCATTTGCTCATTGAAATCTAGAACTTCTTCCTTTTCACTGAATACATGAATATTTGCCAACCTATAAATGAATGTGTACTTTGAATAGGGTACTTTTGAGGGTGGTGTGTGTGTGTGTGTGTGTGTGTGATTTTTAGGAGAATAAATATGCAGCTATTCTATAATTTTCTATATTAATCATGGATATAATAGTACAAAGGTATGATTATTTACAAGATTCCTTACTTTCACAAGCATTTGCATTGGCAATATGGTTAAAATATGAAAATGGCCAGGGGCCAAGAATTCTGTCCAGGAATATTTCTCTTTTTCTTTCAAACATCATTGAATACTTCCTGCCACCTAAATCAGGATAATTTTGCAGGAAGTAAGAGATTTATTTTAAACATTATATATTGTCGTTCTCACTTCTCTTCTAAAGGACAGAATGAGAAGACTAAGAGAAATAAAATTGGCTCCAAAGAGCAAATAATGCTGACATAACTAGATTCCCCTGATTTTCCTTTTTCTTTTTTAAGTTCATGGTCATTTTGTAGAATATCAGATTGAAACAATGGAGATGAGGAATGGCTTTGTGAAAGAGAAAACATGAAAATAGAACTGTTCTACTGCAGCATCTGCAAAGAGGGCAAGTGTGCAAGGGCCGAAGAGTGCAAAGCACAGGAAGCATAAAGTATTGAATATGTAAGCCTAAGAATAATGCATAATACACAGGTCTGTGCAGAGAGCAATCAACTTGACCATAACACTGTACTGTGCCTTGCATCTTTCTCTACTAGGAAATTTTCATTCTAAATAAGACATGCAAATTGATCAACGCTATTTATGGCAACTGGAAAAATATTCAAATTGCCAGATGGGAACATTAGTCTTTTCATGTGTCCTTCTTGGACCATATCCCACTTGAATTCAACAATTTATTATTTCTAATAGTTTCCTAAAATCTCACTATGTTGGAATTGCATTTTTTAATTTATTTTTTGTTTTGGCCCATTATTTAATAATCTGTTATATTCCATCACTAAGTATGGGCATCTCCTGGGTCTTCCATGTTAGGGTTCTTAGGACCATTAATTATGGCTCTTAGTGTTTGCTATTAGTGAATAAGAGCTAATTTAAGGGGTTGGAGAGATGGGCTCAGCAGTTAAGAGCACTAGCTGCTCTTCCAAAAGTCCCAGGTTCAATTTCCAGCACCCACATGGTAGCTCACAACAGTCTGTAACTTCAGTTCCAGGGAATCCTCCACTCACACAGACATATAGTCAAAACACCAATGCACATAAAAAAAAGTGAAAAAAAAGGTAATTGAAATTTGCACACAAAAATAAGAATCAACACATACACAGTAGTTTTTAAGTCTTTTTTTCTTAGAAAAGCTCAATAATATTTATGTTTGACCCTAACCATCTGTTGATATGCTGACCAAGCTACATATAAAAATATTATCTATGAAGTACCATCATTTTTATGACCATATCATTTCAGGTATTAAAGATATACACAATTTACATGTTGTCTGAAATATTTGTAAAATCAATACTGGATTATTCATATAGAATTATACTGCTTAATATAGGTTAGTTCCACATATTTGACGATAATTTATCAATCACTTGATTCAGAACCAAAGTTTACTTTTGATTAAGTGTTATAAAGTCTACTAAAGAGCTAGTATTCATTATAATTTTTCAATACAGAAGAAATTAATGCTTGGTAATATTAGTTTTTCTAACAACTGTGAAAAACCTATGCTTTGTTTTGTTTTATTTTTTCATTTCTTTTTGTCCAGAATACACCTTGCCTCCCTGACAGCACTGCAGAGTTGTAAATAATGTATGAAAAAAGTTCCTCGTTCTCTGCCCAGAGAGTACTATACTGCTTACCTACAGTGTACCACGTCTACACTAGACAAACATCAGAATAGGCTACTGAATCTGTAATCTCAAGTTAATATCTTCCCAAGTGGAGAGGGAAAATACCATCTTAAATTCCAGAAGGCCTTTAAACAAACAGTTTAAATCCTTAGAATGCGCCTAGACACCAGATTAAAACCCCTGAAACTTCAGAAAGGGCTGTTCTCCTAAGTAATTTAGTGAGAATGCAGAAAACAGAATTAATTTCTAATGTCACCTCTAAAGGCTCACTACTTCTGCAGTTTACTTATTGGTCTTAGAGGGTAGACTGACAAAAATGATGAAAAGATAGTAAAGCTGAAACAAAAGGGTGTAACTGTCATTCTAGTTTTAATTTGGTTCTTCCGACGGTGTTTAAGAATTTTGTGGAACAAACTGTTTTTTGAGGATAACAATCAGGTGAAAGTCAAATTCAAGCACAATGGATATGAGCAATGGCATAGAGTTAGATTCAGCTTTAAAAAATAGAGCATCACTGCTTTTCTTCACTTGTTGAGATTAAACATTACTGAATAGAAAGGTCATATGAAGCTACAGCACAGAGGAGACATTCAAGTACCCCTTAAAATAAACCCTGCTTTCATCGAATTCCATTCATAGTGCTTTAGATTCATATTTCTATTTCCTTCATGCCTAAATTTCAAACTCCAGAAACAGTTTTAGGTATATCAAAGAGACATTCTGGTGGTTTCAGCGTTTTATTTTTATTATTGTTAAGGATTCAATAAGCAGTTCTCAAAAGCATATGCCACAATGAGTTCACCACTACAGGCTAAAAGTAAATTTCCATCTTTTAAAGCAAAATATGAACTATACTCCTTGTAGCAATTTTTAACATATAGCATCATCAGTATTTTAAAGAAAGTTGACACTGGTTATAACCTTAAAAGCTTTCCTCAGCTGTGCATGGAGACACAGGACAGTATTCCTAGCATTACAGAAGTTCAAACAGCAAGTTAAGGAGTTGCGACAAAGGGAGACCCTGTGCCAAATAAAACAAAACAGAACAAACGAAACCAAACCAGATGAAAACGAGCCCATAATCAGGGCCACTGATTTTATAATTATTTTTTAAGCATTTGGTTTTCTAGAAGTTTTAGGTGCTCAGTCTGATGAACATTTTGTCAGTACCAGCATTTACTACTGCTTATACTAGAATGATTTCACATATATCCAACTATTTATTCCCAAATGAAAGGTATGCAAATATGCATGTGGTGTTGTGAATTTAGATCCTCAATATTAGCCTGACTGTGAATTGTTAATATGGATGTAAAGCTACCAAGAAGAATTTATTGCTGTATAATAATTGTTTGTCTTAATTTCTCCAAAACTATTATTACTATTGTTTAGGGTGCTTTCAAACTCAGTGTTATTATTGAAAACTGAAAGGTCTCCACAGGCTCAGTCTCCATCTTAGGGTTTGTACTCTAAGAGCTTAACACTACTGGCTGGTTCCTAGTAACTGATTACTAAATACTACTTGGATGAATGCTATACTTTTATTTCCTGGGTGGTTGTTGTTTTATTCTGGGTTTCTATTACAGCAATGAAATCACCATGACCTAAAAGCAAGTTGGGGAGGAAAGGATTTATTCAGCTTATACTTCCACGTTGCTATTCATCATTGAAGGATGGACGGGAATTCAAACAGGGCAGGAACCTGGAGGCAGTAGCTGATGCTGAGGCCATGGAGGAGTGCTGCTTACTGGCTTGCTTACATGGCTTGCACAGCCTCCTTTCTTATAGAACTCAGGACTCCCAGCTCAGGGATGGCACCACCTACTATGGGTTGGTCCCTCCCCAATTGGTCACTAACTGAGAAAATACCTTACAGCTGGTTCTCAGAGAAAATGCCTTATAGCTAGATCTCATGGAAGCATTTCCTCAACTGAGGCTCCTTCCTCTCTGATCACTCTAGCTTGTGTCAAGTTGACATAAAAGTAGTTGTACAATTATTTTACTTTTATTTATCAGAATTTTAATGTAAAGCACAAGATCATAGTATGCTACACACTAAATAGAGTTCTTAGGCTAATGTCATATTCTTCTATTTATAAAATAGAGAACAATGAACTTCATGGGAGAGGGGTCATCTGGAGTGAGAAAGAGCTCAGAATGAATAACAATCTTGACCTAGCAATACTAAAGCATGAATCACAACATTCCTAAGAGTTTAGTTATCAGGGAATAAAGGTGCTACCAAGTGCTACCTGATATGTGTCACAGGTTTGTCTTCGGAACTTGTCTATTGGGGTCATATCTGATGAGAAGGGCTGTGAATCAAACAGAATGCTGTTCCTCCTAAATTCTCTACGGCATAAACAGTGCTGCTAGGCACAACAGTGAAGTACAATTACAGAAGAGAGAGGTATCCTGCCCTCACTTCATCCATGATGGCCACGAAGCTTTGACACCATGAGGGCCATGTATGAGTATCCCAGCTGCTATAGCAAGCAGCAGGCATGGGATATGCATGTTACAAGGGAAAGAGTACTGCACGCAACTTTTTGTTTATGAAGTGGCACCTGAAAACTTCAGGAAATACTTCTGAGACCCTTTTCCACAGCTGAAGTGCTGAGTGCGTGGATGGAGGCAGAACCAGCAAAACATGTATGTATATGAAGTAAATAGGATGGGAAAAATGTGAGCTTTATTTAGAAGTAGTTTTTCTCTAACAGAGTTGGTTTCTTCCTATGCTATATATAACACTGTCACTTACTCCCCCTATCTATTTCCAAATGGTAAATTATAGCTTCTCATTTATACCGTTATCTTGCTGATATATAAAAACTAAGAGTGAATATCTCCTGAATTTCTTATTGTTTCAAACGCAGTTTTCTTGGTTGCTCTATGCTCTTCTGAAGCCAAAATATATTTACTCTGTTGCTTGGTTTCATTTCCTCACAATTTTTCTCTTATGAGTATTATTAATGTCAAAATTATATATTTAAATCTAGTCATAACAAAAGACACTATAGTAGATATCTACCTATTGCAGAGATGTCTACTTATGTTTATTTACAATAGACAAGGAAAGAAGCTGTTGGTTTGGCTGAAGCAGAGAAGCCAAGTCTAGATTTCTCTTGCTATTTAATAGTAAAAACCCATGTGGAGTTGTATATTTTTATTTTAAGTATGTTTTTCATTTATGTGATATCTTGCTCTACATTCTTCTTTTTCCTCAAAAGCTTATGCTTGACCTTATTAGGAAAATAAATCAGGAATACTGATGGGTAATTATCTCCAAAGTGAATTGAAAACACACTAAAATTAAGTGTTATAATAAATGAAGTAACAAAGAGGGTCAAGAAAAGATTAAGTAAATTTTTAATTGATAAGTCTATACTTAATTAAGTATAAGTTAAGGAAAAACAAGATGGTTCTTCTATGCACTAAACCTGGAGAAAAAAGTGCCATCTTCTAGGGACACAAAGGAGAAATAACAGAGGTTGAAGAAAATTTCTCTAACTCCTATGTCACACAGATACACTATTCTTATCTCCATTATAAAGGGCTATAGTCTTGTGTTTATAAAAGCTATGTGTGCTAGTCAAGGCAAGTATCCCATTTGGCTTTACAGGTACAGTACCTAAACATGTATATGGTACTAAGGTGGCATTTGTGAAACTTTACAGTTGAAGTCATGCTATCTGTTCTTATACTTTTAATATTTTCTCATAATTCTGTTATAATACTGAAAAATATTCTTAAGTATTTATTTTATTTGTATGGGGTCATGTTTGGACAAGTGTGTATGTGTGTGCGTGCGTGTGTATGCATACACACATGTGGAGATCAGAGATCAATATTGGGTGTCTCCCCCTACCCCCCACAGGGTGTCTCTTTCCTTTCTATTTAAAGAATTTTTCAATATTTTACTTATTTATTTTGTGTGTTTGTGTGGGGGGAGGTTTGCATGAATGCTGCTGCACAAGTGTGGCGGTCGAAGGACAACTGTAGGCATCATTTGTTTCCTTCCTTCATGCAGGCCTAAGGACAGAACTCAATTTATCAGGTTTGACTGAAGACACCCTGACGCAACAAGTCAGCTTGCATGTCCCTGATAAGGTCTCTCACTGAACCTGGAATTCACCAATCCAATTCAGCTAGACTGGCTCCCCAGCAGGTCTCTGAGATCCTCCTGTCTCCATATCTCCAGCTATATGTTTACAAGCACAAGTCACTGCACCCAGCTTTTCCATGGGTATTGGGAATCCGAAGTCAAATCCTCAACTTTCACGGTAAGCATTTTACGGAGCCATCTGCTCAGATTCTGAGGGAGGATATTCTTTAAGAAGAAGGCAATACAAAGCTTTTAAGGGCAAGTCTCTCTTTCTTTCTTTGTATGTATGTGATAGTCTCATGTAATTTACATGTCCTGATGCATCCCACTGATCATGTTCCGATTGCTTAAAAACGTTACATTTCCACTGTCTAAAGAATTTCATGTTAATACAGTAATCTCTGACTCCAGCCCTTTATAATGTAGCACTAACTTATTTTTCAGAGTTTCTCCCTATTTTTATGCTTTTTATATCCCTTCTGGTTTCTATACTACATTGTTTGCTATTGTGAAAAAGGCTTTGCTGTTTCTTGTTTCCATGTTTTTCTTTATGACATTTCATTTTACTGCAGCCAAGACCCTTACCTCCAACTTCCATTGCTACAACCTCTACTCATTTGTCAATATTTTTCTTCTATGATAATTTTTGTGATGTATCCAAGAAGCCATACTATCTTCTTCCTCTAAATTTACGTAGTATACTATTTTAAAGATTTATTTATTTATTTTAAGAATATGAGTTCTCTATCTGCATGTACAACTTTAGGGCAGAAGAGGGCATTGGATTCCACTATAGATGGTTGCGAGCCACCATATGGTTTCTGGGAATTGAATTCAGGACCTCTGGAAGGACAGTCAATGTTATTAAGTGCTGCACCATCTCTCCAGCCCCCAGATAGTATTTTATTAATGCCTCTTGTTTAATAGCTCATCCCTTTTGCATTATTCTGTAGTCTTTCTGTGCTTTTTATCTTTCATAGAAGATATAAGGGTTTTATAACTAAGGGAATCTTATCTTAATTATTTCTGCATCTCCTATCATGTCTGGCACAGTACTTTTCATGGAACAGATGTACAACAAATTAATGAATATTTAGGGCTCATTTCCTAACCTGAGCTTAAATCAGCAAAGCTGGTTACTATTCATGCAGTAGGTATCAATACAACCCAAGTAGTTATCTGTTGCCTTTGTGTAGTCTGACTTGTTGGAGCTTCCATCATTTATTGATATTTTTAGTAACATTTGTGATATGAGAATCTACCATGAAATATCCCATAGTACTTCTGCTATCAACTTGACACAGGTCAATATTATTTGACAGAGTCACAATTGGGAGAATGCCACATTGTCAAATTGGTCTGTGATTATGTTTGTGGGGTATTTCCTTAATTTCTAATTTATATGAGTGTTCAGGCCACTGTGGGAGGTGCCACACCTGGCCAGGATCCCAGTTCCTACCTTGAGTTCCTGTTTTGGCTTCCCTTGTTGATTCACTGTAACATTTAAAATAAAATAAAACTCCTCCTCCCCAAGTTGCTTTTGATCATGGTGTTTTATCACAGCAGCTGGAAACAAACTAGAACAGTGTTCCAAACAAAAATGGCATACTCAGGTACACTCAGTTGACTGTACCAGAGGCAATAGTTGGGAATGCCTTCTTATTTGCCTATGATGCTCTTTGTGTGTCTCTCTGTGTGACAGATAACAGGTTCCATGGTAAAGGCTGGTAATTTAAGCAACTAATATAATTTAGCAACACTTCGATTTTCTAGTACCTCACTTGTTTAAGCATGAGATTGAAAACAATTGTGCATTGAGAATGAAAGTGGGGGAGCTCTGAGTTTGCATGTAGTAATTCCATCTGTAAGCGGTGATAGTGAAGATAACAAGCAGAATGTCAGAATGATACATTTCCAGTGCTTCTGGTCAGTTGGCTGCATTTTGAGGTGGCTATTTATTTTGGGGGCTGGCTGTCTTTTCAAACTTTGCTTTCCTTGGGCAATTAGTATTCTTCATAGTTTTGCTTTTCTGCTTTTATCTTATCCTATTGACGTGGCAGTTACGCTAAAGGGCTAAGAATTCCGGTGTAGAATGGAGGAAAATTTGAGAATATCAAACAAAAGTGATAATGGAATGGAACCAAACCATGCAACTAAGAAACCTGCAGAAGTCTCCAGCTCTGATTACAGAGAGAGATAGGAAGTTTTTTTCCTTTTTCTTTCTTTCTTTCTTTCTTTCTTTCTTTCTTTCTTTCTTT
>LOEQ01005473.1:231713-256264 GCA_001685075.1 Bramus lutescens | reverse complement strand
AGGCCTGGCTTCCTGTCTCCCCTGTGGCTTCTGCATGTATCTCTGCTATTGTGATAACATATGTCATGATATTCTCACCTGATGCCACCATAGAGACACAAAATACTGGGCTTCCAGGCTTCAGAACTGGGACCAAAGCTAACTTCTTCATAAAGTACCAAAGGATATTGTGACATGAAAGAAAGCATCAATACCCAGCATCTAGGAGGATATTCTTATCTTTCAGAGTCACTTAAGTAAATGCTACAGTTCACTCAAGTTCCAACCTCAGAGCATCAGGGGTAGGACCTGTCCCAGATGCATTCTGGGAAAGCTGTGTGTGATTCTGATGGGCACACATCTTTGAAAGCCATACGCCTAGAAGATACCAGGAGTGCTTAGTAACAAGCAGGTTCCTTTGACTATTCTGCCTTGTGGCCTTGGACAAGTTACTTCTTCCCTCTGGCCCAACCTAGAGTCCTTATCTCTAACACAGGACGACAGAGGCATTCTGTACTTTCCTTTCCTCTGTTCAGAACTCCCAGAGCCCAGGAGAGGCTTTGACTACATATATATGTTGTCCTAATGAAAAGATAAAGACTATAAATGTCACTGAACTGCACACTAACACAGCAGCTCCCTATGCAGACGGAGCCATGGACTGTGAGGTTGAAGGTGCAGGAGGCCACCACTTAGCTTCTCCTGAAATCTAGCTGGGGACTGGGCTACACAAGGGTGAGGTAGGGCGATATTCTGTACTGAGTGATTTCTAAGGCAAATGAGCATCCAGGAGAGGAAGTGCTGTCAATGGGGTTAAAAACAAAATCCCCACACCCACAGCTGTCTCTGAGGGAACAACACACATATGTGAAATCTGTTACACAGAACGAGGGAGAGAAGGGGCTTCTACCAGATCCCAGACAAAGTAGAGGCTTTGACAAATTCCTGCTGGCGGGGGAAGATGAGCACTGAGACTGCTGCCCAGTCTGTCAGTCTGACACACATGGAAAGGGCCTCAAAGGACGAGCTGCCTCCATCAGACTGGCCTGTGGGCATTATCTGTGGGGCATTTTCTTGATTGTCAATTAATGCAGGGAGGCACAGACCACAGGGGGTGACACCATACCTCAGCATGTAGGCCTGTACTGTAAAAGGTAGCTGATCATTAGCCTGGGGGAAAACCATAGGCAGTGTCTCTCTAAGGCAATGGTTCTCAGCCTTCCTAATGCTGAGATCCTTCAACACGGTTCCTCATGCTGTGGTGACCCTAGCCACAAAATTATTTCATTGCTACTTCATAACTGTAGTGTTTTTTATCATAGCCACAGAAAGCAATCTAGGACAGCGTGTCTTCATGTTTCAGACCGAGCCTGCCCCGCTTCCTGTCTCTAAACACAGCTGTTCTTGAAGACCTGCCCTGGTGCTACTTTCCATCCAACTCACCCCACCACTCCCAGGGGACGCTGAGGAGTCCCACCTGTCTTTGGCTGCACAGCTGCCTTTAAGTCCTGGAGGGAGCCCTACTCCAACGATCCAAGATCTTTCTTTCATCACAGCTACTATTTTGGTAGCTGTCTCCTCACAGCCACAGGACCAGCTGGCCTGTACTGGTTCCATTGACATTCAGTGCTTCCCTCTCCAGATGCCCACCAGCAACTGTCCATTCAAGCCTTGCTTAATATGTACCGAGGGATGATGGGAGCTTTCTTGGGTTCTCCGACGTCCTACTACAAGACGGCTGGGCTTGGACCCAGAGATCCTGACAATGGCAAAGCTAACCCAGAAGACCAAGGGTGCTGCTCTGACAGGGGTGGGATTAGAACCTCGAGCATCACCATTTCCCTTCTCTCCCATGGCCTGCTTGAGGGGGACACTGAAACCACACTGTAGGCACCATAGACGCCACAGCCAGGACCATCTTTCTGAAACTCAGCAGGCTGGTGGGACTGTGAACTCTATTTTAGTAAGTTATGCCAGTCAGTTAATGGAAATGTGAATTCCATTCGCAACCCTGCAAACAGAAATTTACATATTGTTATCTCAGACAGGGGTAGTCACAACAAGTGTATGCCTCATTCACTAGGGGATCCGAAAGCTCACTTAAGCACGAGTCAAAGCTGGTCACAAATGAAACAGCTCCGCTGGGCACGGAGAGCCACTCAATGGATTTCGTGTACACAAAGAATATGGCAAAGAACAAGCTTTGCAGTGATGGGTGGATTGTAAACAAGGCTGAATGAGAGAAGCCAGCCACAAAGGAAGAAAACGGAGTGTGCCCCATGTGGTTCCAGCCACATGCAGCATAGAAACAGGTCAGGCTGCTCCATGCTCCAGAAGTCAGGACGGAGGGCAGTTGTAAATGGTGGTGCAAGGAGGGGGCACTGCTTGCCATCTGACTACACCTTCTCTGTGCTGAACTGGGCATAAGCGGCCTCTGGGCTTCTTGCTCCTTGGGTGTTCTCCAACCTTAAGTAACCCAAATGCCTGGTGAAACGAGGGCCCTTTCTGCAGAGAGGCTCACAGCAGTCCCCAGCAGGCACCCTCTCACCCCCTCTGCATTCATGAAAGGGCCGGAAGCCCAGAAAAGCAGAGAGAACCCACTCTACTTCCTGCTCCTTAAAGTGGTCCCCAAGTTTAACGCCACAGCTTGCTCCTGCTTTTGGTTCTGTTTTTTTCTTCAGAAATCCTTTCTCTTTCCAATTCCCTCTCTGTGGACATCTCTGTAGGCTTCTAGGTCACGTCACATTATTGCTCTGTGAGCCTCTGCTCATCCTCCAGACAGAAAACCACTCTCCTCTCCCTTTCACAGCTCTCCATGAGGGGTGGTATGACACCTTCATAGGCACTGAGGATTTGCAAATAAATCACCCTTGATCTCTCAGCACAGAGGGCTTTCTATCCAGCAACAGGACAACAGATCTACAAATTAATTTTAATTAAAAAACATAAGAGAGAAACAGACTATGTTCATGAGGAATGCCCCCCCCCTTGGTTGAGGGAAATCTGGGCAGGCTTTGTGGAGGAGGTGGCAATGCCCTGCAGGATTTGGGGATAGGAGGGAAGGGCAGTCTACTTGGAGGGGCAGAGGTGAGTGTAGAGGAAGTCCCGAACCTGTGAAGGCAAGGGCACACTGTGCAGGGCAGAGCTCTGTGGAAGAGGGGGAGAAGCGGTGTGCTAGAATGAAAGGCAGACAGTCTCTTAGGATGACAGAGAACGGCACACAATCAAGGGTGTGAGAGTGGTGGAGAGAGGCACAGCTGTTACAGGTGGGCTTAGGACCCACATTCATCCCTAGCATCCACGTCAGGCAGTTCACAACATCTGTAGATCTGACAACTCGAGCCTCTGAGGGCACCTGCATGCGCACGCACAAGCCCACACACATAATTATAAAGTAACAAAACCAATGTTTTCAAAAGAGCTCAGTGTTCTATTTTTTGATTTCTTTTTGGACAAAGACAGCCCTCTGACAGCGTGACAGATGAAGATGAGGACACGGACCAATGTCCTGTGTGGTGATCGAGTGAGATGTCCTTCACAAGGGAAAGGGTAAATTCATAGGCCTACTGTGCTCAGGGAATGGGGAAGATGCGTGTCAAATCTGGAGGGATAGAGTCTCATTGTTGAGCAGAAAATGGCCTGGCATCAGTGCGGTACATTCATCTATGGTTGTCATCACTGTGGGAGGGCACACTGGGGCTTTGTTTAAGGGAGCTGACGCCCAGAGATGTCACACTCCTACCCCCCTTGTCCCCACTTCTTTTGGCCTAGCAAACACATGAGAGCTCCCAGAAAAGTAAAACAGAAAGTCTATCAAGCAGCAAGTGGGAGAAGGCTGCAGCAGAAGGCCACTTTCCCCAAAGCTAACAGGGAAGCTCCCAGCTCAGGCCCCAAGGCATCCAAGTAACCTGCCCTCAGTGGGTGTGGACAGCTAAACTCCCACACCTGACCTGATTCTGTAGTTTTACTATTGTAAGCACACATTGTGATGAGCCAGGACCTAGCTGCTGCATCACAGGGTTATGTGCATAACAGAACTGCCAGGGTGGCCTCTTAGTGAAACTTGCTCTCTGAGCTCTTCAAGCTTAGACTCATGATGCCAACCCCAGGAACAATGGCCCTCATGGGTTACCATTTCTGCCAGGGAACCCATCCATGTGGCAAGAACAGACAATTCTCTGGCAAGAACAGCTTGGGGAGACAGCCAAGAACCTCAGGAGACAGGGCATGGGTTGGAGGACAATTAAAACCTAGGGATTGGGCTCTAGGCTGAATTCTTGGGTCACTTCCAATTGGGTTCTGTTTCTTCATTTGTAGATGACAGTCTCAATCAGGGCCATTCCTGCAGGCGTCCAATGTTCACCACTGCTACGAGGGGAGGGCTTCATCTCTGTTCTGCATATGTGCAAACTGCAGCTTGCAGGAGTGAACATGGCTAACTTCTGTTTAGTAAGGCCAAGCTTTCAATCAAGAACTAAACATTGTGACCCCTCCTGAAATCCTACACGGCTTTTAAAAAAATGATGCTTGTACCTAAAATCCAGTTTTACCTTTCAGCACAAGCACTACTGTTACTGACTACTGACAATCCCATTTTAGCAACCTTTCCCGCACATCTCACACTTTCAGGAGGTCAGTAATGGAGAGTGTTTGGCAAACTGCAAGCAAGTTTTGAAATCTGCTAAAGCAAGGTCTCATTAAAATGCTCATAAAAACATTTGGCAAAGCAAATCACTAGAACAATTCCAAGGCCCACTATAAATGATTTTTTGTTTTAAAGCAACAGGAAATTTACCGTCTAAAGATTAGAGTCAAAAGACAGCTGGCACAGTGAGAGCACACAGAGTCGTCAAGAAATCCGGGGCCAAGGCGGGCTCGGCTGTCAGTTAGCTGGAACATCTACGCAGGTTGCCTGTCATCTTTTCCTCTTCCCCTTCTGCACCAGTGAAAGGAAGGGTCTGGGCAGCAGCGTCTCTCATGCATTTCCATACAAACTGCATACAAACGCTAAATTGTCCTCCCCACTGACAACTGTCCTTGGAACCTTCTGATGATCACGTGTGGTGACAGTTGCAGTAACGTCTTCACATGAATCATGGCTGTTTGAGCTTAAGATGGTATTCTGCTCGTGTGTGCTCTGCAGACACATTCTGCTCCTGGCACTAACCAGTCATCATAATAGGTCTTGAAGGATCACGCTCTGATTTCGCCATGAACCAGTAATTATTTCTAAGAAACTACACAATAGGTTTCTATTTTTTGTTTGTAACAACTAAGCAAATTTTCAGTTAGTAGTTTTGTTTTGCACTAAGGCAAATTCATTGTGCAATAGCTACAGATTAACTTGCACACACACACACACACACACACACACACACACACAAAGATCCTACACCCTCCCTGTAACTCCAGCCTGGACTTCTCCCTGGAGCTCTGGCCACTCCTCTCCTTCCACCTGTTTGAGATGTCAAGCCTCTGAGTGTAAGACAAATCTGGGGACACATTCCCCTCACATACACCAGTGAGGAAGGGCGTCCACCTGGTGGGGGTGTGTTCTTTACTGGGAAGTCACAGAGCAAAGGGACTCAACTCTACACCCCTAAAATTTGGGGATTTACTCATATGATGGATGACCCTTGGGTCCAAACATCAGACAGATGAATTCCAGAGGTGAACAGAGTCTGGCTTCTGTTTCTGCAAACCAGAGCAAGTCAGCCCTGGTCGGGAAACAGACACCTGACTTCAGAGTTGCAGAGCCCAATCATGCAAACCATTGTGGAACTGGGCCTTCGTGTGGCCAGGAGTAGTTACAGCTGTTACAAAGCCACTGTTTCATCCTTTTCCAGAAGCATAAAAACTGGGGCCAAGTCCTACAGCTCAGGGAGAGTAGGCCTGTCTAGCGAGAACGCCCAGGGCCCTGTGTTCAAGCCATAGGATCACATGCCACACCCCTCACATCAGCATTTGTACCTCTGGACTCTGTAACCCTAACACACAGAAACAATCCAAAAGATATGCATGAAGACCGTCACTGAAAAATTATAGTTCCTGAACACAGAATGGCAAATAAAGGCATGCCAGCTGGATAGTGCATTCCGCACCACCGAAGGTAGGAATTTTGAAGATTTTATTGGTATATAAAACACGTTTAGGATACTATGTTAGGTAAATACATATGTATACACACACATATATAATTTCATTTCTGTAATCCACAAAGCATATAATAACTACGTTACATTGAGTGGGTAGAACAAGTGAAGTTAATTTGCTAGCGAGGACTATGGATATTATTTTTTAATGCTGCTTAAGCAGTGAAACAATGGAACATAGGATGTCTGTAATTTCCCCTATTCATATGAAGCAATGGTCTATAAATTATAACCATTGGATTGAATCTTTGATGAAGTTAAGATTAGATAATTATAGTTACCCTCCTCATGACTTAGCTAAACTTAATTTCAATACATTATTTAGACTCCTTAAAATAGAATGCTTAGTAAAACTTTTGTTATATGTTTCTTGATTAATATTGTTTGTTGCTTGTAATTTTATATTTGGCATCTGTTCCTATTATATATAGTTGTATTGGATTTGGTTCAATCTTGTTTAGACAAAAGGGGGAGATGATGGGGAAGCTCAGCCAATCACATTTGGCTAGGGTGTGGCAGCCTGGGGCCAGGGAAGAAAACCTGGAAATCCAGGGCGCGCTCTCTCTCTTCCAGTCTTCACATCCTAATGTGCCAGGATTACAGGTGTGTGCTGGATCCAAGCTGTTTCAACTGACTACTCGCCTGGGCTTTATATGCACATCTTCTTGGGGAAGGGCAAAGACACATTACATGGACTTTTCTTCCAAACTCTTTCTACTGCACTACAAGAACATATATCAACTCTGGGAGAAAATTCATCACATCCTACCCAGAGTTCCTGAGGAGTGGCCTATAGTGTAATCTGCCTGGTATCCGCTGCCTGTTTCCTGGGGATCAGCAGGATACTGCCACAAGCATGGGCTGCCAGTTCACTGGCTTTGTTCCAAACAGAAATCGATCACCAAAGGTATATGCCACTCTTGAATTCTAGTATTGTTAGATGTTCCAATGACTGTATAAGCTGTGTGACACAGAATAAGTTACTTAAAAAATTCTATGTAATTTATGTAGCTAGAGAGATGGCTCAGATGATACGAGACCCTGCTGGTCATTCATGAGGACTACAGTTTGGATGTCAGCTGTCACAAACAAGCCAGGTGCACTGTGAATAAACAAGGCTTTATAAAACTCAAACAGCAATTACTATGACTTCTCTAATACTTAGGTCATTCCAGATATGATTAAACAATTAAATTGTGTATATGTAGAAACAAGAAGTAAATTACCAGGCTAGCCAGTCAACACCATTTTTTAAAAAGAGGATATTGGTCCCCAAGAGACTTGGAAATATCAGCTGGATGTCAAGTAGTTTTCTAGGAAGTACCAAAAGGGAGAATGGTGTTACCTGGCAGTAGAGTACTAAAAGTGTCAGTAGAAATCCATCACCTCGTTAACCCTTCATGCTCACCCTGCTAGAGTTCTACTGTCATTCTCACTTTGATATAAAGATAATCAAAGGCTGGAAAAAGTGAAGTCAATCCGAGCTAGAAACTGCAGCTAAATGGAAGAAAACAACCACCATTAAGCAGTTTCTTAAGCAAGATGGTCTTGAGCTAAACAATGGAAGTCTAGAGCAGAAACTGCTTTCAAATCCTTCGTTTTTTTGTTTTGTTTTTTGGTTTTTTATTCGAGACAGGGTTTCTCTGTGACTAGCTCTGTAGACCAGGCTGGATTCGAACTCAGAGATCAGCCTACCTCTGCCTCCCAAATGCTGGGATTAAAGACATGTGCCACCACCACCCAGCTCCTTCTTTCTTCGAACTCACAGAGATCCTCCTGCCTCTGCCTCCCGAGTGCTGGGATTAAAAGCATGTGCCACCACTACCCAGCTCCTTTCTTCTTTCTCACGGCAGGGTCTCTCTACACAGTCCTACATGCCTTAGAATTTACTATGTAGATCAGGCTGGTCTTGAACTCACAAGCCTCTGAGAGTGCTTAGACTAACAGCTTAAGTCTCCACTCCCTGCTTGCCCTCAAATTCTTAGGTGTCCCAAGAACATGCTTCTTTTCCACAGTGCCCTGCCTTATGGTCTGGCACTTGTCTTAAGGATCAGATGTCAGATATGCAAAGAAATCTGGAGAAGAGTACAATGCAGTGTAGAGCCCAAGTACCCAGTCCAGTGCTGCACAGGACAACACAAAGGCATTCCCCCAGCTTCATGAATGTGCAGCTGCCATCCATCAGACAGCTATGAAGGACTCAGGTGCTGCAAGGGCAAGGTGCATGCGTGTTAGCTGAGTCTTAGCTAGATGCGCTAGATGAATCTTAGCCTCCCCACAGCCTACAAAGATGAGTAAGTTTTCATGGCCCAGAGAAAGGAATGATTCTTATTCATGATCCTCGTTTATACGCCTAAGTCACCAACATAGTAACACAAACATCTGGATTCTGAATGTAGGCTTCTCTAACTCAAGATCTTCTGTCTCTCTTAGCTCATCAGCTAAGAGGGAATGGGACCCAACTGGAAACAACAGCGAGAATCAAGTTCATAGACCAAAGTGCAAATCCAATTGGGTTGGATTTGAGCAGCTGTGCAACTTGCTTCCTCCGTGACCAAGAGGAAACTGTTTCTGTTCTTGTACCACTTTCCACATCTGCAAAGTGGGAAGAATATTTGTTTACATCCTATTAGCACATTTATTAATTGAAAATTAATATCTCATTGCTTATGAAGTGTTTAGAATGTGCTGGACACATGGTAAATGTTTACCTAATTGTGAAACAAATAAAATATACATTTCTCTTAATTACCATACAATCTAGTCATCCTGCTTCTGGGTACCTATTCACACAGAGTCACAGCTAGCACACAAGACAGACTTTTATTTCCTCATCTTTGGCATAGTGTTATTCACAGCAGCTGGTTACAGAACCGGCTCAGGTATCCGTCAAGGATGAGGATAAAGAAAATGTGATTGATCAACAAGGGGTATTATTCAACTATACAGAATAACAAAATCATGTCATCTGAAGGAAAATGGATGCAATTCAGTATCCTGTTAAGTGAAATAAGCCAGAGTCAGATAAATACAGTATGCTTTCTCTCATATGTGGAAAAACAATGTATATAACAGCTAAGTAGAAGCAGGATTGTTAAGGAAGAGGATCAGCAGGGAGAGGGAGGAGATCAGTAAAAAGGAGAGTAAATGCTGTCAAAAAAAAGGGCACACAAGCATGGAAACACGAGTGAAACACATTGTTTTGCACAATTAATATATGAAAAGAAAAATTAAGTTAAAACTTTAAGCATGGATAAACGTTAGCATCTTAGAAGAAGAAAACAAACTCCATTTTTTTTTTCTGAGAACTTACACATAGATGGCCCATGAGGCAATGGAAAGACTATGAATGGAATGTGCCTGAATCTTCCACAGGGGCCAGGATATAAGACCACAATGTGTATGGCTGTGCCTCCAGGGGTTTGAGATGTTGACTAAAGAATACCAGATCTGGTGGTGCACAGCCTATGGAGCCTTGTTTCCTGCAGAGGTAAAGGCAGCCCTGTGTGACAAGACAGCAAGGCTTGGGGATAAGAATACAGGTCTAGATAGAACAGTCCTATGAACTCTGTGAATATATGTCACTGTGATTGGTTTAATAAAGAAGCTGACAGGCCAATAGCTGAACAGAATAAGTTTAGGCTGGAGACCAAATTGAAAATGCTGGGAAGGAGAAAGGCAGAGTCTGGAGTCGTGAGCAGATGCAGAGAGAAGCAAGATGAGCATGCTGTACTGAGAAAAGGTACATGGCAAAGCATAGATAAGCAATATGGGTTAATTTAAAATGAAAGAGTTATCTAGCAAGAAGCCTGAGCTATTGGCCAAGCATTTATAATTAATATTGAGTCTCCATGTCTGTTACTTGGGAAATGGTAAGCAGGAAAGAAAAATCTGCCTACATTGGACTCAGCATCTAGCAATGCATTTTTCTTTTTACATTTATGGCACATGTGTGCATGTGTATGTGTGAGTGTGAACATCTGTGTGTGTGGATGCCACCAGTGTATAGAGGTCAGAGGACAACTTGGGGGAACTGATTCTCTCTATCCATGTGGGTTCCAAGGATCAAACTTAGGTCATCAGATACCTCAGCAAGTGCATTTTTGGGTTTGGGTCGACAAATTTTATAACTTTGGAAAAACTGCTTCATTTCTTTAGATTGCAATTTACTTTTATAAAATGGATGAAGTAGTTAGTGTTCCCTAATTTTCAGGGTTGGGGTTAAGATAGGTTGAATTTGATAGACACTGAGGAAAAGAGGTTCTCCAAGGGCATGGCCTATACCTGGTAACAGCTGGACAGTCAGTCACATATCTGTGGCGCCCATAACCCTCCAAAATAACCTCCTGTATGTGTCTATTACTGGCATCTCTCAGCCCTACAATCTAAGTGTCTGTGAAACACGGAGGCCTTGGGGAGGTCATTGTTTTACCTGTACTCAAGAGACTAATTGTGAAGGACATGAATACACAAATCCATGAATGGAGGAGCTAAAAACTTACCTACAGGTTCAAGGACAGCTATAGGTCCAGGGACAAAAATGAAAAGGGATCTCCTTATCACTTGATCCTAGAATTCTTTCCTCTAGGGAGGTGGTTTGGGTTCTAGAATGGCCAACTATAAAGTGGTTAAATTAACATGCTCAGCAACTCCACAGGCTTTCTAAAGCTGAGCACCAACTGGGATAATTAAAGGCCAGAGCCTCTCCTTTCAGAAACTGAGGCCCCTATAAACTACCTGCTGACACAGCATAATTACATTGAATACAGAGGACAGTTCCCCCTCCATTCCTAATTTCCCCCTCCAGGCCATTTAAATCTAACAGAACTAAAAGGAATGTTGCAAAATACCCCTTCTTCCCAGTAACCAACTGTCAAAGCCTCAGCCGCAGTGGCTGGTACTGGGGAGGGACCCCGAGGGAGGCAGCTGTACAGGGGAGGAGGTGTCATATCAGTTTCTCACTGAGTGAGAGAGAAGTACCCAGGAGCCTCCCATGACTGGGCACCATGTGCCTCAAAATAAAAATGCCATTTGTTTTAGTGCTGTTCTAAAAATATAGTTTGATTTAGAACCACCAGTTGGCGATTTTGACTTATAAACTGGTAAGCAATTAATTCAGGAAGTTGGTAATGTTATTTTAACTCCAGGGCTGTAATCACCTTTAAGAATCTGAGGAAGGAAGGGTAAAGGCTAAAGAGAGAAATGCATGTGGGTTAGAGGATATGGATGTCCTAAGTTCCAGTTTGAAACGAGTGACAGCCTGATGTGGGAAATCAAGCAGCATGCACGGAAATGCTTTCCATGGGAGGATGCTAGAATCCACTCCAAAGAAGCAGGAGAAAAATGGTGTTTCAACTAAGTTGCTTCCATTTTTCCTGATGTCATTTCTGGATACGTTTTCATATACACAAATCTGTAAATAACTCCTAACTTGTAGCTTTAGCGTAAGGAATCTTCCAAGTGTTGGGTGGTGCAAGGTCATGCCTCTGGAATAGGTGTGTCAGTCTCCCTCAGTCGGCACCATTCCTAGCCAGAATGCTAATTCCTGAAAGTATGCCATGACAGCTTCACTAACAAAGATTAACTAGACAGGAACTCGGGCTATTTTCATACACTGAGGGCAGGGTGCATGGGTGATGGCTTAATAGGCAAGTATTCATACTCCCTGCCTCTGGATAGAAAGACAGGAGGACTTACCAGTTTGAATTTGCTCCTGAACTAGAGCAGTACTATCTTAGCCAGCCTCTGGAGACCTGGGTATGTGTGTGTGGTGACTGGGTAGCATCACGTGTGGACCATGAAAGGCTCCGTCCTTCCTCCTCTCACCGGAACACCCACAACCTGGTGGGAATGCCATGGAAGTTGAATTGGCTATTTCTATTGTTCAGGAATGTGTGCTATGCAAACCATGTGGCTCTGTGCCAGAACTGCAATACAGTGGGCCTTGAGGGTGCTGGTTGTGAGAGCATGGTGGAGCTCAGATCTGCCCTTTGGAGCAAAGTGTAAACACACAGATAGTGGCTGAAAAGTTTCATTCTCCAATTCTGCAAAGCACAAATAATTACCGAAATTGCTATATTTGACTGTTGAGTCTGCAAGGGGGGGCAGGGACAAGAGGAAGGTAAGATATAATCTTCCTTTTAGGGGGGAAAAAACAAGGAGGGAGCCTGCAACACTGTCCACAGTAGACATTCACAGGATTCTTTTGCTTGCAAAATATTTCTTGAGGTTTAGTGAGTAATTAATAAAGGTTTCTGGTTTTCCAGGGGTAGTGACAGAGAAGCCTGAAGCTTTGGTGGCAGTTATGAGCAACAACTCCATCTGATAGAAGTCAGAGTAACCCCTAACCTACCCCAGGCTCCAGTGAAGAGCCCTTATGGAATGTTCCAGCAGGTACACATTTTCTCATCCTCTTGGGGACGCAAGGGATGGAGGATCTTCAGTAGAAGTATAAGAAGCAAAGAGGAAGAGGAGCTGGAGTTTGGAAATGGAGGGGAAGAGGGATACAGGGAGAGCTGAAGTCGGTCCTTCTGACAATGGCAAAGTGCTTACTGTGAAGTGCCACTCTGGTTCTTCTCTGTGGTGAGTCCACCCAGCCTCTATGGAAACTCAGAATTCAATGTGCTGACTTTGTTCTCTGGAAGCAAAGGCCCCAAGGTTCACCTGCAGTGAGTGGGTGGGTGGGGACTTTAGAAAGGCAGTCTCGCTCGGACTGATGCAGCATTTCCATTCTGTGATCTTGCTGTGTCCTGGTTTATTTTCTGTTTCTCTACACATGCATCCTCCCACAGCACAGGAGAAGTCCAGAAGAGCCTTTTCCTTAGCAGCTGCCAGCCAACTCAGCGATTCCCTTGCAAGCCCTCCTTTCGGGAAAGAACTTCTGACTTGCTTTTCGCAGCCCCTCTCTCTTCTCACTTCCCATCTTCATTTTCTCTCTAGTAGCCCAGGCCAGGAAGGGACTCAATAAAAAGGGATCTAAGAAGAATTCTGTATTTGGAGGTACAGGCCTTGATGTGTGCCTGTGCTTGCCATATGAATGAGGTTTTGGCAGGTTACTGATCTTCCTTGCATTTCACTTATCTTCAAATGGAACTGCTAACAGGGTCAATTGCAATTTCAGGGTAATATCATTTGGAATTTTGATAACATAAAAATCACATCCAGGGATGTTAAAGGAGGCAAACTTATACAGAGTACTTCAGTACTAAAACCATAGAGAATACTCAATACATACTCTGTGCTACTTATGACTACCAGGATTAACACTGCGAACTTCATAGACTCTCGCATCACCTAGGAAACAAGACTCTGGGCATGTCTGGGAGGGAGTTCCTGCTTTGTATGAACTGAAGTCAGAAGACCCACATTAGCTACAGGTGGACAGTATCTTCCCATGGGCCAAGCTGCAGACTGAATAACAATCGACCACAAGCTGTGCACCAGCATTCATTGCTCTCTGCCTCCTGATTGCAGCACTGTGAACAGACACCTTACGTTCCTGCTGTCAAGAATTCATGCCATAATGGGCTGTAAGCCAATATAAATAAAATATATATTATATATAATATATAAATATGTCATATAAATAAAATATAAAAACTCCTTATTTTAAAACACCCTTTTTGAAGATATTTTATTTAATTGTCTTGTATTGAAAGTTAAGCAAAGCCCGTTTATTCAAAGAAGATAATTTTGTTAGAGTCTAAAAGAAAACCCCTAGGGCAGCCAAGCTGTGAGTCTCACCAACTCAACAGAGAAAGAGAATGAAGAAAATAAGTGGGGGAAAGTCATGTATTTTGACTTCAGCTGCAGGCACAGAAGTCAGCCACAGGGTGGTCAGGGAGCTTTAGAGAAAGAGAGAAGGCCTTTACAAAAAGATTTAGAAACAGTGTTATGAAAATTTGCTTAGAAAAGTAAGGGGGAAAAGAAAAAGTTATGCTTTTTTTTGAGTAATCCAGAAAAGTGGGAAGAATGCTTTATGAGAAACTGCCTTTACCTTATTGTGTGTGTGTGCGCACACGCATGTACGTGTTTGCATGTGCTCCTGAGTCAAGTGCCCTTGAAGGTGGAAGGCATCAGGTCCCACTGAAGGTGGAGTCACAAGCAGACTGGAACTGCTTGATGTGGGTGCTGGGAACTGAACTCCGGTCCCTGCAAGAGCAGCACAGCTCTCCACCTCTGAGACCTCTCTCCTGCCCTTTCAGTTGCTTTAGTTAGGTATTGTGGCACAAGAAAAGTAAGACAACTAAGGTCTAAAGCCGGTGCGGTCAGCCCTTTGAGTGGACAGACATTCTTCCTGCTAATGCACAAAGCCAAGACTCACTGCTTCTAAAAGCCACACCAAAGATTCCTAAGGAAGGGCCTGCACGTGGTTCCTCATGCTAATGACAGTCCTTGGGAAGCACTTCTCTGGGAGCCCTGTGTACACCAGAATGAAGGGATTATTTTAGGAGCTTTGAGTCAGGCCAGACTGGTGGATCTGCATACCTCAACCTAGCAACTCTGAAACTTCTTTTGCCATTAGCATTTCCAGTGGGCTGGAGCGCAGCCCACATTTGTGGATTGTACTCCCGATGTGTCTGTCCCTCTCATTTCCCCCTTTCCCTTCCGGTAACCTCAAACATTAACTTCTCCTCACAACTAAGCCTCAGCCAGGGCCCCTGTCCCTATACCACCCCCTGCCTCTCACTGGCCAGCACCAGCCTCCTTTGGAAACTCACTGCAAGTTAGACATTAATACACCAGCACTTCAAATGTCAGGCTCCAGACACTGTGATTTAGTAGGCGGAACCTGCGATAGGATGTACCTGTTACTCAGCCTGCTGCCAGAATAACTCCAACCTCAAACCAAAACACAGCAGCAGAAACCACCACCAAAAGTAAATAAAGGGAAAGAAAAGGAGGAGGGACGGAGGATAAGAAGGAGAAGGCAGAGCCAGGAGAAGGAAACAGGTGTGTGGTGTGTGTGTGTGTGGTGTGTGTGTGGTGTGTGTGTATGGTGTATGTGGTGTGTGTGGTGTATGTGGGGTGTGTGTGTGTGGTGTGTGTGTGGTGTATGTGGTATGTGTGTGGTATGAGTGGTGAGTGTGTGGTGTGTGTGGTATATACGGTGTGTGTGTGGTATGTGTGGTGTATGTGGTGTGTGTGTGGTGTATGTGTGGTGTGTGTGTGGTGTATGTGGTGTGTATGTATGGTGTATGTGGTGTGTATGTGGTTTGTGTGTATGGTGTATGTGGTGTGTCTGTGGTGTGTGTGTATGGTGTATGTGGTGTGTGTGTGGTGTGTGTGGTGTATGTGGTGTGTATGTATGGTGTATGTGGTGTGTATGTGGTTTGTGTGTATGGTGTATGTGGTGTGTATGTGGTGTGTGTGTATGGTGTATGTGGTGTGTGTGTGTATGTGTGTGTGGTGTATGTGGTGTGTGTGTATGGTGTATGTGGTGTGTATGTGGTATGTGTGTATGGTGTATGTAGTGTGTGTGGTGTGTATGTGGTGTGTGTGTATGGTGTATGTGGTGTGTATGTGGTGTATATGTGGTGTGTGTATGGTGTATGTGGTGTGTCTGGTTTATGTGGGGTGTGTGTATGGTGTATGTGGTGTGTGTGTGTGTGTATGTAGGCTTGAACCTCTCCTGTGTGGTTTCAAGTTGACTACACCAGGATCTCTGTAGCCACCGCTTCACCCACAAGGCTCTTCAGGAAGAACGGGAAAGTCTTTGGTGCCTCTGGGGATTACAGATGAATAGAGAACATGCTCCAGGGTGGAACCCTGCATTTTCCTGACAACCACACTGGCTTCACATCCCCTTCCCTGCTGCTGCTTGCAGACTCCAGCATTTGGCTCAGGCACCACAGAAGCTGCTGTATATTCAGGTCTTCCCTCTCCATCTAGACTTTTGGAGGGCAGTCACGCTTCTTTCAGTCTTTTGTTTCTTCTGCTACGCCTATCAGTGTAATCCACCCAGAAGTCACTCAATAAACTCTTGATGACAGGCTAGTGCTGAGAATTTTACACATCAGTAGGTGATGGCTTTATATCATTAGCCCCCAACTTATAAATCAGCAGGAGTTCAAACGTTGATTTCAAAGAAGGTCCTTGTGGGGCATATTTCTCCATGGAAACAGCTGGGGTTTAGGTTGCCAGGGCCACTCAGTTCTCAGAATGCCCTTACATATTCATCTGCCCTCTTACTGAGTGCTATCATTTGTCTCCGGTCTCCCATCAAACAGGCAGTGGTCAAATAACTAAATCATGGAATCAAAAGGAAGAGTCCAGATGTAATCACCTGTGATCCTGGTCCCTGGGAACCACTCCTTAGAAGCTGTGCCTGTTACGAAGCAAAGGGCTTATTTTAGATGCCTCCAGACCACAGAACACATTTGTGTCTTTAAATCTACCTTAATGATCATTTGTAACAGCAACATTAACTCCTGCAGATTTCTCATCTTATTGGTTGTATTTTCTTAGTGTGTATTATGCAGAGCCAGGTAATAGTCTGTGCACTAGGTTCATTAACACTGGAGAGTCAAGGAACCATTTCCGTTCATCAGTTAAGGATGTATATGCTTTTGTTTTTCTTTTATATTAAAATATTTTTAATGGTTTTCAATTTCAATTATTGTTTGAGCCACTCCAGGGTTTCCCAAACATTTATACACACACACACACACACACATTTATATTTTACTTATTTTTGTCCAAAAGAGTAAAAGTTAAAGACACCAGGCTGACTATATACATATTTTGTTTGTAATATATATATATATATATACTTAGTTTAACTGTCTCTTGGAACTATAAAAATTTATTAGCCACTAAATAAATAATAAAAATAGCTGTAAAACGAAAAGCTAAAGGCCCATTAACCCAGTACTTGAGAATCTATGAGGCCAGCATAAGGGGATACAATGAGACATTGTCTTAAAAACAAAAAGCAAAATCTATAGCTGTTCAAAAGTGGAGATGTCTAAGGGCTGGGGCGACGGCATGGTGGATAAAGCACTTGCCCTCTGGTTGCCGTTCTTGTCACGGACTGGACACCCTGATGAAGGCCACTTAAGGGGGAGGGTTTATTTTGGTTCCCAGTTCCAGAGAAACAGAGTCTATCCTGGTGGGAAAGGAACGGCAGCTGGTAGGGAAGGCAAGGCGGTAGGAGCGGGAGGCTGTGGGCAGCACCTTACATTCACACCCAAGAAGCAAATGATGAAGAGAAAGTGGGCCTGGCATAAACCCTAGGTCCACCCTCAGAGATGTGCTTCCTCCAGCAAGGCTCCACAGCATCTACCACCTGTCCAAACAGTACTGCCCGCTGAGAGCCATGTGTTCAAACACAGCAGGTGCACCTATAGGGATGTTTCAGGTTGAAACTGTAACACTGTGAAAGCATGAAGAACTGAGTTCAAATTTCCTGAACCCAAGTAAAAGCAGGGTACAGTAGCATAACCTGTGATCTCAGGGCTCCTACGGTAAGATTAGAAAAGAATCCCAGAAGCTCATAGGCCAGCAAATCTGTGTACAAAGAAGTCAACAACAAAGGCCATCTCAGGCAAGGGACATGGTGAAGAATAACTGACCTGCACATGTATGTCACAGAAGTGTGGATTCGCATTCATACACATGAATAAACACATAATACACAGTAGGAGGAAGTCCACAGAGACTTTCTCAATGGGCAAGAAGTTTTCAGTGGCTCAGAGAGGAGGTCAAATACCCTTAAGAGCATGGAGTCTCTATGTTCAGCCTTCAGAGCCTGCTGAAGCAGTTCCAGACAACAGCATCTACTGTCCAGGGTAGGAACTTCAGGCAGGTTAGGGCTGTCATGTTGTCTGTACCCTGCAAACCAAAGGGGACATACAAAATGCTGCCTGTGGCACTGTCCCATGAACCACAATCCCAGACACTGTGTTAACTTAGAAAGCTGCACCTTGCTTTCCTTCCCATCCCATAGCATTTCCATAGAAAATTAAATGGTTTTCCAGCATGATGATCAAGATGTCTCTTTCTATCTCTGCACCAATGCAAAGGTTCTATATACTCTGGGGGCTTTAGGGGAGCTGGCAAGCAGACAGAAGCATCTCTCCTCAACCCAGCCTGCTCCACGCATCATGCACTAAATGAGATGTACTCCCCGACATCTTTTGGAGTTCACATAACTGCCTTTCTAACCCAAACCAGCATTAACAGGGAGCGAAGAGATGTCAGGTTAATGGCTGTTAAGTGTGGCAAGTGTCATCACACTCGTATCACATCTGCCTGTCAGCAAAAGTTATGACTGAGCCAAGAAACAGCAGACACCTCCCTTGTCACACCCCTTATAACTCCACACAGCTCACCCTTGATTGACTGGGGCAATCCTCTAATGCAAAGTTCCGGATAGCCAGATATTCTTGTTGCTAACACTTAGATTATGTCCTTTGGAGTCTAATGCATATCTGTTTACTCCCCATTGCAAGGACTGTGATCATCAACACAGCAATTAATCACTGCTCCCACCCACCATTTCTTGGCAATTCAGATGCTGTTCTGCTTTCAGGTCTAGTCAGGGATGGGAGGGCAGCTCTGTATATGCAGAAGCATGTGAGGTGGTCCCAACAGTGTGCTGTATTCCAGGAGACTCTTCCAAGTAGGCCTTTTAAACTTGTCCTTGAAAAATGCTTACGGCAGAAGGGCTTGAGACGTTAAATTTTGTGTCAGAGCAGAGCTGGCTGAGTTACCACACCACTCCGCAGTGCAGATCTGTGGCATCAGGGCTGCTGCTTTCTCTCCTGTGGCATGTCAGGCATCATCGATGGGTCATAGCCCAGGGATATGTTTGCTAACGTCTCTGTTTTAAACTCTGAGTAGACAGGGTCAGAGGAGCCTCTCCCCAGCTCAACCTGCCGAGCACATGTACTGAGAGGAGCACATCTCCCCTCAGCATTAACACAGTGCAACAGAGAGGTCAGATCACTCATGACCCGTGACAAATATAACCAGGAGCTAGTCATGTTATGGTGGATTTCATGAACTGTCACGGCCGACAAGTGACCGAGGCACCATTATCTTAGTAATATTCTCCTCAGTCCACCACACAAAGCTCTTTCATTTGTCTAGGCTACAATGAGAGCCATCTGCCAGTGTTTCCAGAAATGATCATGTGCCAGACACTGTTAGACACTAAAGGCATCATCCATCCCTATGACCTTAGAAAGGTCCCAAAGGGACAAAGGGAGCTGGAACCGGATGTTATCACAGGTTCTAGAAGCTTCCCCAAGAACTGGAGGTGGCACCAGAAGCCGCTCTGTCTCCTAGAGTTCCATCACTGTACTTGCTTCACTGTCCTACAAAGCTCCACTGTTGTGACTTAGCGCCATGAAGGGAAGATCCACATGATCTTGCAGGTCGGTATCTGAAATGTTGCCGAGACACAGTGGGTATTTAGTCTGTGGAAGGGAAGCTCTTGTCTAGTAGCTCCAATTCATGCTTGACAGCAAGCAGATGATCTAGTGACCACTAGAGGCTATTACATCAACAGCAAGCACTGGGCAGGCCAGCCAGACCACAGGCCAGGGCCATGGCAGCTCTAGGGATTTGTGTCTTTGTGCTCTGCAGTTGTATTGCTGCCTTCCCCTGTCTCCTGCACTGAACTATGCTTGGGGAAATGCTTGGTCAGTGATGAATGAAGGCTCCCTGCAGAGGTCTCTAGTAATCAGAGCATTGACCTGAGACAAGGAACAAGGAGACATATTCAGAAATGCCCTGACTCCCTTGAGCAGTTTCTGCATGGGCTGCTACAATGTTTGTTAATGCAAGAATGCCTGTACTCAAAGGACAAGTGGCCGACACTAAGTGACAGTGTATATATATAAGCAGACTGCCAAGTTTCGAGGTTGCAATACTCACGGCAAATGCTAGCCCTTTGGTAAGATTCTTTGTACTCTAATCTTTGTGCAGCTCACTCTACCATCACATAGAACTTGCTGTCCCTGCCTGGACCTGAAAGGTATGATCCCTTTACCTGCTCTAAGCATCTCTTCCCCTCCAGCTTTCTTCACCATTGTCTCCGCTCACATTCTTAAGAGGATGGTGTATGGATGGCCTCTGCGCAACCCCATGACCCTACATGTCTGCCCCGACTACCTGGGCTCATCCTGACCCACACACAGACCATGAGTTATACCTCTGCTCATCATTCTGTCCCCACTACAGAACTCAACCTATTGCTATGGTCTTCAGCTCAGGGAGCCGCACAGAAGCCTGGGCACATGGCCAGACACCACAGAGCCATCCTAAACACCCTCCCCTCTACCATGGCCAGGCTCTCCTCACTCTGCCTCCTGGGTCTTTCTTACCTGGTACATGTTGATCCTGTACAGCTCACACTGGTAACTGTACCATGTTTTCCCCCACTGTTCTATCTGCCCTGCAGGCCTCCCCAGTTTATCTCTTGACACTAGAGTAACCTTTCTGAAGGGAAAGCCTCTCCACATGCTCCCACAAATTAGACATCACTTCTTCTAGAAGCCTTGCTGACCACTCCACAGCTTCTGCATTTCCTCTAGGGAAACAGGGCACATGCTCCTTGTGTTCTCTACCAGGAACAACTCGGAAGGGCCCACTTCTCCTGTGAGCCATCCATGGTGTCTAAGGACTCTCTGGATTTCTGTGGTGGTCTGCTTTCTTGGGTAATAGTTGATAGTCATCTCCCCTTCCTCTCTGATAGCCACGCTAAGTTCCCTCTTCAGGTGAATACATTAATCTAGTTTGGGATAGATCACGTAAGTCAGAGATGAGTTTAGGGAGAGCAAGTGTCCTAATCCTCTCCAGGGAAACATGAGGGGAAGCGGACTAGTGAGCGTCAAGAGGTGATTTCATCTTAAAGAAGAGGTACGTGACAAGTCATTCTTTATTCTGCATTGGCGCTGGTATGAGAGGTTGGAGCTGGTCTGTGAAGTATGAGAAGAGATGTCTGGTACTTGGAGGATGGAGTCACAGAGGAAAAGAGCTTGATCTTGCCCTGCTCAGCTGTGTCAGTGTACGGAAACCAGATTACACACAGACCGACTTTCTCACTCCTACTGGCCTGGACAGTGTTTTGCACATCCTGTTTGTCTTTAAGGTATTTGGGTGAAAACCCTTCCTGCTTCCTTTAGACTGTGGGCTCATAAGGGCGGGTTTGCTCTTGATGTATTTTAATTTCTCCCTAAGGCTGGTGGTTTATCTTACCCTGAATCTGAGTGAAGAGTCACCTCAGTTATGTAGGCTTTTTTTTTTAAATTTATTTTATGTATAGTAGTGCTCTATCTGAATATGTAACTTTATGCCAGAAGAGGGCATCAGATTCCACTATGGATGATTGTGAGCCTCTGTGCAGTTACTGGGAGTTGAACCCGGATCCTTTAGAAAAGGAATCAGTGCTCTTTCTTAACCGCTGAGCTATCTCTCCAGCCCCTGTTCTTCAGTTTTAATTAAACGTAACTCTACTCTGAAGATTATCCTTCTTTAGGCTGACTTTATTTTCTAATGTTCAACATAGGAAGAAAATATAAAAGTCCCACGATCCATCCTAGGAGCAAAACCTGGCAGCCTACCCTGACATACTCCATCACACTGAGCACACAATTGTGCAAAGTGCACACTCACAATGTTTGCTAAATGAATAATCTAACTTGCCTCTGATGAGTCAAGAGCACTTAAGAATTTTACAATATTCTAGGGTCATAACAATGAATAACAATCTTCAACAAACTATGATAAATATATCCTGGTCCCTAAAACATCACTAGAAGATTCTAGGCCCTCCCTAGCAATAGGTTTTCTCCTGTTTGTTCACAGGAGAGGCTTGATACTGCGATGCTGAAGCTTTAAACAGAAGCAGAGCTGGGCACTGTACTGTGAAGCAGAAATTGGATGCACACTGTCTACTCAGGACCTGGTTTGTGCCAGGTCCTGGTACTATGACCACTGATCAGCCAGACCCACTGACCCCAATGGGTTTAGAGGCTGGGGGTTGAGGACAATGAAAGCAACTTACAAAACAAGCGATATAAAGTGGCCAGGCCTCACAGTCTCTGAGCTCAAACAGACTGCAGGGGTAGTCCATACTTTCTTAATAATTCCCTGGACCAGAGTTTTTCACGCAGTATACCTCGTGTGGGTTTTGATGTACCTCAGCCACAGATGGCTGGACAGGGCCTGGGCAGCCCAGTTCAAACAAGACATGGGCACCTTCCTCCATACAACATTACGGATTTTCTAAGTGTGTCATCTGGAGAGAGAAGACAGGAGGAAGGAAAATATCCACAGAAACCTCCACTCCCCTCTGGCCTCTGTCTGTCCTTTAGTTCCTGCATCTACTGGCTCCCCAGAAGCTGATTCTCTGTGCATACTGGAAGGTAAACAGTGGCCAGGGGGGCTCAAGGGCAATGATCAGTGGGGCTAATGAAGTGGTGATCAAAGGATCAAACGGAAGCCTGCCCACCTGGGCTGTCAACCCCGCTCCTCCTGTTTTCATGGAGACACTCCTCTGCCTCCCTCCCAACAGCTGCACACTCTCCCCACCACTTCTGACAGATATGCTTCTGGTTACAGTGGAAGGCATTCTTGCATTTCCAGGGAGAACTTCTAAAAGAAAGGTACGGGCTTTTCTTGAAAGGGTAGAGTCAGGGTTCCCTGAGATGTCAAAGGAATGCTGAGATCTGAGGAAGATTTGATGGCTGTTTCCTGAAAATAAGCATGCTACAGGGGCAAGTGGCCACACACACAAGCCTGGAGCTCAGACCTGAGGCCCTGATGAGGTTTTTCCCCAGCTTCATTTAAACTACCCACTATGGCAGCACAATCAAAAGAACCAGTGCACCCAGAGAATGATGCACAAGCCTGCATCCTGCTCTCTCTCCTCAGGCCCAGCAGCACCAAGACCTGGCCCACTGACCTGAGCGATGACCCTTAATGAACCTTCCCCAGGCACTGGGATGGTACCAGAAGTATGGAGCATGCTCACAAGGGCTGGAAAGTGCTTTGTGCACGTGGTAGCAGACACAGATGGTGCAATACTGAGAGATGGACTGATACCATGGCAATTTTCCAGCCCTGGCTCTGGGAGGCTACACAGACTATGCTGGACAAAACAACCCAGAACAAACAAGTCCAGGAAATAGCTGTGTCAGAAATAAAATAAAATAAAATGAACTAAGGTTTCTTCCGAGGAAGCTGTTTCCTGACTTCTACTTGAAAGACATGCCGTTTCTAACAGACACTGAACAGTGGAGTCTAGCTCACGGAATGGCATTTGTGTCCCGGAATACTGACGTGGCAAACAGAAGTGCAGTTTTGGGTGGAAGCAGTAAGCCTGTACAGTTTCTCCATGGGTAATTTTTTTTGCATTGAGGAATTCTAGGTTCCTAACTATTCCCTTCACAAACATTTACCAAATATCTACTGCATATGAAGAACAACGTGGCAAGCATTTTTTATAAAAAGTACTTTGGAATCAAATGTGGATTTGTGTTCTGAACCATTCCTTCTTGAAGTGATCCCACCAAAGCCTCCCTTACTGGGCCTGGGTTTCCTTATCCTAAAACGACGACAGCGATAGCCCAAGCATCAGAGTTGTTACAATGGCAGCTAAAGTCCTTGGAATCACAGCTGACTTGCAGCACGTATGAGACCTAGTAAAATCTTCCTAGGCCTCAGTTTCCTCATCCACAAGATGAACATGATAATTATACCTCTGTTAAGGGGAAACTTTGTGAGGAGGAACTGGAAGAAATCACGTGCAGCAATAAGTGTATCACCTTCTGGTTGTTAAGTTTGCAATAAATACTAGTAGCTTTTAGACACAGAACTAGAAAGAACTCCAACACCCAGATACAAATGATAGTTCATGCCAAAAACAACAACAAAAAGACAAAACAAAAAAACCCTGTCCTTGAATGATTTCACCAAAGACATTAACCTTCCTCCACCCTCAGTTCCGATTATCTGCAAAGCACTGTTGGGTGCTAATTATGCTCCACAGTGACACCCAAGTAGCTGGGATGTCTGTTCGTATACCTCAGGCTGCTCTTTGCCCTCAAGTTGACACAGCACCACACTACTGTCTGACAGACTATTTGAAAAGCTGGCTTTGCAAAACAAGAACAGGATCCGAAGCCTTTGGGACCTTGACAGGCCCACTTGACAGGCACCAGAATAGCTTTTCTACAGTATCAGACTCCAGGGGTAACCCGAATTACTGTGACTGTGAACAGTTCTTTTATCATCCAGCAAAGACCTGAACACAGGGCTTGCATTTGCTGCCAAGAGGTCTGTGAGGTTCCCAAAATAGAACTGTGGGCTCTAAATCATACAGAGCTGGAAAGTCCACATATGCAAATCCTGAAGCAACTTCCTGCCTCTTTCTTTAAGGCAAGCCAGCCAACTCATCCAGAGGAAACCAGC
>LOEQ01005473.1:185542-208410 GCA_001685075.1 Bramus lutescens | reverse complement strand
TTTTTTTTTTTTTTGCCAGCTTTTCTAACTTAAATTTATCCTGCTTGTCTTTAACTGTGTTTTGCCTCTGGGCTTTTTACCTTTCATTAGTCTATGTATCTTTCTTTTCTTTTTACTCCGTTGTAGGCCCATATTTCATAAGAGATATTTGCAGCCAGGTTCTCTCGGCATGCTTAGTTTCCAAGGGCAGCTGCTATCCTGCCAGATACCTGTAGCCACCTAACAAAAGACTCAGGATGGACTGCTTCTTCTCTTTGTTATTATGTAGATCACCTGGGAAGAGGTGTGGATTCCAAGCTGGTGACTAAGTTGCAGGTGTGACAATACTCCCGCATTCCCCCAGGAAAGAGAGTATTACTGAGTTTCCACCTTAGTTTACCTGGGGGAGAATAAAAGGTTTAAAGAATAAACGCAGATAGATATTCAGGAATGAATGAAGTCTGAGATGCCCTTCCGATATTGCTGTGTGAACTGTGTCTCATTATTTCCTGTACCTCCGTATTGGTCCAGTTAGGGAAAAGTAGTTTTTATGTTGGGGCTTTGAACCCCAACACTCCATGGCTGGCTGTGTGGCTGGCCCCTGTCATCCTTCACACCTCCTTTTCTCCCTCCTGGCTCTCCTCTCTCAAGCCTAGATTTTTTCCTCCTATTTATTATTCTCTCTGCTGGCCAGCCCCACCTATTTCTACTCTCCTGCCAAGCTATTGGCTATTTATCTTTTTATTAGACCAATCAGGTATTTTAGACAGGCAAAATAACATAGCTTTAGAGTTAAACAAATGCAACATAAAAGAATACAACACATCTTTGTATCATAAAACAAATATTTCACAGCATAAATGAATGCAATATATCTTAAACTAATATTCCACAATAAAGATGAGATTAATTGTGTGCAACATTATACCCTCTTAGGCTCTGAACCCTGACCTATACCCCACCCCACACACAGATATTTATGTCACTCTGGCATGTTGGGTTGGCTTTTTTGTTGTATATTTTCATAAAGTCTCAGCACTGATTCTCTAGCATTTTCTACTGGAACCGTTACATCAGGGAACTACCTGCTGCACTGGAGGCTCTCAAGAAATAACACAAGATCTGAGCTAGTGAGAGCTCACTGACTCCAGACTGACAGTGGGGGAGCCTGCATAGGCCCAAACTGGGCCCTCTGAATGTGGGTGACAGTTGTGTGGCTGGGGCAGTCTGTGGGGCCCCTGGCAGCGGGACCAGGATTTATTCCTAGTGCTTTAACTGGCTTTTGGAGCCCATTCTCTTGGGACGGATACCTTGCTCAGCCTAGATATAGTGGGGGAGGGCCTTGATCCTACCTCAAAGTGATGTGCCAGACTTTGTTGACTCCCCAAGGGAAATCTTACCCTCTCTGAGTAAGGCGGAGGGTAGGGTAGGTGGAAGGTGGGGGGAGTGGGAGGAGGGGAAGAAAAGAGAACTGGGATTGGTAGGAAAATGAGAAAAGATTGTTTTAAAAGATACAAATTACAAAAATAAATGTCAGCAAACATAGAAAGTCTACCAAAATGATTATCATCCTAACCCAGGCTTTTACAAAGTTAATAGTTTAAATAATTTAGACAGAATCTAGGTTTTGCTCTATTTTATTTGTCTAGAGACAGGGTCTCACTATGTAGCTCTGGCTAGTCTAGAACTGGGGCAGTGAACTTACTGTCTCCACCTCCCAAGTGCTGGAATTACAGGTGTGCCCCACCACAGCTGGCATAAACATCAGTTTCTCACAAGGGTTTCCTCATTCTCCGTGCAGTGGAACCGCTCCACCCCCTGAAGATTTACAACTTTTCCCTCTATCAACCGTAATTCACAACACACTGTACTTAAACTGGAGGGGAGGGACTTAAGGGTCCACTGTTTCTCTGATTCTATTTCCCCACTGTCTAACTCAGTGTTTTACAAAGATGGAAAAGAATGTTATACAGTTAAGTGGCAATGGTTAATGGAAAGAGCAGAGTTTAGTTAAAGGAGAAACATTGAATGTAGGTTACATTAACCGTATGTTCTTTGCTACATCACAAACAAGCTCCTATAATGAGAGAATTCTGAAGTACCCTCAGGCCCAAAGTCTGCACTAGCGAAACAATACTAAGTTCTATGAAACAGTGTGCCAAGATATTTACAACCTGGCCCCAACCTGTGCCTTTCTGTGAAAATATCTATTGTACTTTCATCTGCAATTTACATCTAACCCGTTCTTCAAAAGTCCAGTGTGTGTGTGTGTGTGTGTGTGTGTGTGTGTGTGTGTGTGTGTGTGTGTACATCCCACAAGTACTAGTTTTGGTTAGTATTTGAAAAGAACTCACAGAAATAGGAACATCTGTTTCCTAACACAGCAAAATTCACAGGTAGCAATTACCATTAACTGACAAGAAAACAAAAGAATCTGGAACAATCTATGAAAGGAAAACATTTAAAATTCACAACCGAACAGAGCAGAGTCTGCGCGTCATTTCATCTTCAGAACTGGGGGGATGATGTCACATCTCACGAAATATTTGTCACCACAGAATGTATTTAGTCTGTGCACACACAGATAAAGATTGCACCCACTGTTCATAACAGGCTCTCAGGTTCTACACCAGCCCCCATTGGTATTCATGTCACTTTGGCAGGCTTGGTTGGATGTGTGCATTTTCATAAAATCTCCAGTGCTTTATAGGCCAAACTGAAAACCCAACTGAACTGGATGGTAGCCCCTGGCCGAGAAGACGAGTCCTGCTGAGAGAAGATCTAGTGTTATCCATTCCCAAGGAGAAGGGGAAGGAGAACAATAGACACACTGTAGAGGCAGAAGGTTTGTAGCTTGTTGGTTCTCCCACTATCTGGCTTCTTCTAAGCATATCTGTTATCTCTATATGCCTGGCAGAAAAATGTTGGGAATATAAAACAGAGCAAACCTCCAAGCTGCCTCCGTGAGAAGCTTCAGTAAATCACATGGATACCCAATTAGGACCCTGTCACACGACAGCAGGGATGGTTTCACTCTTACTGCAGCAAGCACAAGATGCTTTCTAAAGTCAGGAGAGTGCCTTTAGCAGTCCATAATGCTCATGGGAAGCTTCTTGGAGGAAACGGTGCGATGAGTGACCAGGGCTAATGAGAAGAGATTACCGTGAGGAGTCAGGATGAGAGAGATGTCTTACTACCTAAGAAACACTAGTCAGGCAGAACCTAAATTGAGTTCTATAGTGCAACTTTGCAGCAATGGAGTAACCCACAATCTGTAGCATCCTCACTTTGAAACCTTATTAAAGACAGTGGTTATCAAGGAAACCACCAACAGCCAGGTACTCAACCCAATTGCTTGGGTTGATTGGACTCTGCATAAGATGGAGGATATACTTGGACTGTAGGTACAGTAAAACAGCAGAACTATTCAAGAATATTCCATTTTATACAACAGGGTAGCGAGTAAAATGTACAACAGGTTAGATGACTTTCCAGAAGGAGATGCAGAAAGCTTTTAAGACATTAAGTGCCAACGGCCTGCTATTAAATCCTAGTTCCAATGCATCAAGCCAGGAAGCCTAGTAAACACCATCTAGCTCCACTTCTCTGGGAAGAAGAGAGAATGAATAGGGGTGTAAGCCTCGATGCTGTTCTCTGACAAAAAGCAATGCTAGCCAACCCAGTTCTTAATGAAACAGTGTGAAAGTACAACACACTTAAATAGAATTATTTAAGAAAGACCTAAAACTTCCAGTTTTACTGGAGTTCTCTAGGTAATGCAAGTTGTGTTGAAAATAATCATTCTCTTCACATGGCTTAGTTCTCCCCTTTGATTTTTTTTTTTTTGAGACAGTGTCTTGCTATGTAACAGTCCAGGCTGACCTCAAGTGACCACACAGTGCCACTTCTGGCTCCTTTCTTATTGCCTCATCTCCAATAATGTAAGTAAAACTCTACATTCAGAGCATAAGCAAATCCTATTACCCAGGCCTTCAAAACCCCTTCGAATCTATTCAGCCTTCAACTCTCACTTCCTAAGGCAGCCAGCATTTCCTGCAAAGATGACTACCATAGTCCTCTCCAGATTCTGGAACCTCATTCCTGCTTGCTGCCTCCTCAGTCCAGCAAGCAATGGGCTGTTCACTTTACCCCCTCCTCAGAATCTTAGCAGCCTTAGCATGCTCACTGAATACCATCCTGTGGCCATCAGGTCCCCTGGCTCAGCCCACTATATATTTCATGGACCCTGTTCTCTTCAAATACTGTTAGCAAGCACCAGTCTTGCCTTCAAATTTACTCATCTTTTACTGGTACTTTAGGCAGATACCTATACCTGCCTATCTGGTTTTCTCAGGTTCTCCAGGTTTCTTCAGAAGGGCCCTCCTCCCTTATTCCCCCCTTACATTGCTTTGCTATGTATGTCAAGGTACCAAGGATGCTCTCCTTTTTAGCTATTGATTTACATGTATCTCTCTCACTGAAATGAAAACTCCATGAGCAAAGGGAACTGTTTGCTCAGTGCTGTGCTCCAGGGCCTGAAATGAAGCCCAATAAGAATAAGCATGAAATAAAAGACTTTATGTGTGTGTGTGTGTGTGTGTGTGTGTGAAGGCATTATGTATGTGATCTGAAAGGCTAAATCCAAGTGTCTTCCTCAATCACTCTTCAGCCTAAACCTCAAGCTTATTGATTCAGCTAGAGTGAGCAGCCGGCCAGGCCTGGGATCCACCTGCCTGCCATGGGTGTAAGAGTTTGGAGACTCAGGTCCTCATGTCTGCCCAGCAAGCACTATACCCACTGAACCATCTTCCACCTCCCACATGTATACTTTAACTGACCAGAAATATTTTCTATTGAACTGGATTCTGTTAGTAATATGAGTATTTCTCATTTCCCAAAAGTAACTAAAAATGAATAAACAAATTTCAATAATAAATAATGCCATCTTGACTTGTAGAACAATGCCATGAGTTCAACCAAAAACATCATGGCTATACTCTAAATTTTTGGTAGGCAATTGGTGTTCTTTAGTCTTGGATCTCTTAAGGCCTTAAAGCTTTGCTACTTTAAACATTATATTCCTGTTTGTCTTATCTGTGGTTAGTAGCAGAGTTTTTCTCCCAGTTACTTCTGAATACTGCTGGCTCTGACCTTAGTGCCAGGTGGGTTGCACCACGACTCTCGTTGCATGGTTCTATAAAGTTTGGGGCCAAGAGCCTCTAGAATGCTGTAGAACACTAAGACAACTCCTAGGAACAAGCACATACCCTTCTCAAATGTCTCCAATCCTTGGGGGTTCGGGCTACTTGGCTGAAAGGTGCCTTTCAGAAGGGTGGTGTTTACCTTGATGAGTGAATCCCCCTGACAGGACACACTAAGGAGGCAGTGTCAGCTCTAGTGGACACCCATTTTACCTTAAGCATCTGCCCAGGGTGGGAGAGAAGGGGACCCCACAGAGCCCATTTTCTCCCAACAATTTCACTCCTCCTTTGGTTGCCTTCCTAACAAGCTTTGGTCAGCTTTAGCAAGTTTGATCAACTGCCAATCGTCTACTTGCCATGTCTTGTCTTTTTCAAATTGGTTTTCTTTCTTTTTTTTTTTTTTACATTTTATTTATTATGGTTGTGTGTGTGTTGGGGGCTATGCCTCAGTGTGGCTATGGTGGAACTCAGGTAGTCAGGCTTGCTCAGTAAGTACTGTACTTAGTGAACCATCTCACCAGCTGCCCTTCCCTCTCTTTTATGTGTTGTAAGACAGGGTCTTTACAGTTCAGGACTGCCTAGAACATGAAGTACTCCTGATTGCTCTCCTGAGTGCTGGGAATACAGGTGCATAACACCCACCTGGTTCATGTTTCCCTCTTTTTTTATGAATCGTTTGTTTATTTTTATTTTATGTGCATTAGTGATTTGCCTGCATGTGTATCTGTGAGAGGGTGCTGGATCATCTGGAGTTACAGACAGCTGTGAGCTGCCAAATGGGTGCTGGGAATTGAACCTGGATCCTCTCAGCACTGAGCTATCTCTCCAGCCCCTTACCTCTGAAGCATAATCTTTCTGGAGATTTTTAAATGAGATTTTGAGATTATTTCATTAAAAATAAGGTATTCTTTTAAAAAATTATTATTGCACTTATTTATTGTGGTAGGGGAGGTAGACTCATGGCCATAGCATGCACGTGGAGGTCAGGGGACACCTTGAGGGAGTAGGTTCTACCACATACGTCCTGGGGTTCAAACTCAGGTCGGATGTAGCAGCAAGTATCTTTATCCACTTAGACATTTGGATGGCCCCAAAGCAAGATATTCTTAATTTTGAACCACTTGAGAATTCACAGCACAGGATCTGGTCAGAACTACATATAACATAAATTAAAAACACTAATTTTTCTGTCCAGTGACTTCCTCAATAAATACAATGTAACAAATCATGCATGAGTCTTGGACTTTTATTTGGACATGAAGTTTCTTATGCTTAAATTGTCCTGTTTGGGGTATGGTACCCTTGCTCACTGTTGTTCCTGTCTGTGATGCAGTACCCTTTCTCACCTCTGTTCCTGTCTGTGAGGAGGCACACCCGCTTGAGATTGGTCCCATCTGTGATGAGGTACCTTCTCTCACCATTGGTCCTATCTGCGATGAGGTATCCCCTGTCAACAATGGTTCTGTCTGTGACAAGGTAACCCCACTCTCTCTTTGGTCCTGTCTATGATATGGTTACCTCCTCTCATTGCCGGTCCTGTCTGTGATGTGGTCCCCCTCTCATTGTGGGTCCTGTCTGGGATGTGGTTCCCTTCTCACTGCCGGTCCTGTCTGGGATGTGGTTCCCCTTCTCACTGTTGGTCCTGTCTGGGATGTGGTTCCCCCTCTCACTGTGGGTCCTGTCTGGGATGTGGTTCCCCATCTCACTGTTGGTCCTGTCTGTGATGTGGTTCCCCCCTCACTGTTGGTCTTGCCTGTGATGTGGTTCCCCCTATCACTGTTGGTCCTGCCTGTGATGTGGTTCCCCCCTCACTGTTGGTCCTGTCTGTGATGTGGTTCCCCCTATCACTGTTGGTCCTGTCTGCGATGTGGTTCCCCCTATCACTGTTGGTCCTGTCTGGGATGTGGTTCCCCCCTCACTGTTGGTCCTGTCTGTGATGTGGTTCCCCCTATCACTGTTGGTCCTGTCTGTGATGTGGTTCCCCCTATCACTGTTGGTCCTGTCTGCGATGTGGTTTCCCCTATCACTGTTGGTCCTGTCTGGGATATGGTTCCCCTTCTCACTGCCAGTCCTTTCTGGGATGTATGGGTCCTGTCTGGGATGGAGTACCCTGTCACCATTGGTTCTGTCTGTGATATGGATGCTCTTTAACCATTTAGGAATTTAAGTTTTTAGGTAGCTTGTCCAAAGAAAACAGTGAATGTGGATTATAAGAGAAGCCTGTTGTTATTCAAGCTAGTATCTCCTGCAAAGCTGCTCCTTCTTTTAAAATTACATATCTGGATTCCTGGACTGTGAGTGCAGTTTACCTCTAGACTGAATTCTGGGGTCTCTGCTACTTGAACTATGCAAGTGGCTTCCTTTCTTCCCCCTCTCTGAACACCCAGCAGGCAGAGCCACAATAAACCAAGGGTTGGTGACTTTTTTGAGCGACCCTCACATTCCTGCACTCTTCTGCAAAGCTTCACTGCAAACACTCTTCCTGCCTCTGACGCCTGCCTACTCAAATGCTGTTTGACATTTTCTTCTCACTGCGCTTGGCGGGTAATTAACCTGTTCATAGTCCTTTGGCCAGTTTTGATACAGAGTTTCTGGCAGGAGTCAGGCTTAAAGCATTTCAGATGGCTAACACTAACCTCCAAATATTTTCCCTATTTGAATTCTTTAATTTCTCTATTCTTTTGCCACCCAGAAAGGAAGGAGGGGAGCACTCCAGGCTCAGGGAATGCCATGGGGGCAGGGTGGAAAGTACTGAGAGCTGGAAGATGGGAGGAACTCAGGGAAATGCTGTCTTCTGGGCATGCCATCGCTGCTATATTCCTGACCTCACAGCAGCTGTGATTCCCTGCTGATGAACTGCACAAGACAGGGTCCACCAACATTCATGAAGCTCCACTGTGCCCTGTGGAGCTAATGGTGGTTAAAGGTTACTGGGAAAGCAGAAGTCATTTTCTTGAGTGTTTCACCACTGGTAACTTGCCCATGGTTGGTAAATAACCCCAGGCCATGATTACTTAAGCAACCCTAATTAAACGCGGTAAGTGATGAGCACATACTAAGACATGAAAGTAAGGGAAGACCAGCAGGAGAGGACATAAGGAGGTAAGAGAGGGTAATGGAGGGGGTGAATATGGTCAAAATACATCCATGTATAGCTCAGTGTGAAAGAATAAGCAAAAAGAAAAACATTAAAGTCAAGTTGGGACTGGCAAGTTGGCTGGTAACCATGCTTGCAGAGGACCAGTGTTTGGTTCTCAGCACTTAAGTTAAATGATTCGGAATTACCCATAACTCCAGCTCAGGGAGGCTCAAAGCTCTCTTCTGACTTGTGGAAAAACATGAACACATTAAAAAATATTTTTAAAACCTTTTTAAAAAGGCACGGGTGGGGATAAAAACCCTCATATACTCAACAGAGACATTGTCACAATGTTACTCAGTAGACAGTTCCCAATGTGTCCTGCGGACAGACCCTGGGTTCCTGTGTAGGATGCTGGGAGCTCTAGAGAGGTGGCCAAGCTGAGGTCAATTCAATGACACCTGAGGAGGATGTAGGGGAGGAATCTATTTCCTCAGCAAAAAATGGCAGCATATGACTGGGTCTTGGAAACGGTTGGAAGGCTGTGCCAGCCATTTGGTGACTATGAGAAATGAAAAATTAAAAAGCGATACAACCAAGAGGGTGATTCAGTGGGCTGAGACAAGCACAGACCTTTAATAACAAACAGAACAGCTGCTTCCTCCATGACACATCCCCTAGCTGTTTAGAGTCATAGCTGGTCAGTTTGCTTCTCTGATATGTTTGTCCTAATGGTCATGTAAGAGATTTACAGATTCTTAATTAACATTTGCTTAGCAAACTTGCAGCTGACAGCTTACTCTGGATGTGTTTATGTCATCTCACACAGAAGCCCTTGGGCTTCCTCCATCTAGAGCAGCTGCTCCATCCATCAATGGAACCATTTATCCACCAATCAGTGTTGTCTCCTTTCAGGCTCTTCTGCCAACAGCTAAGGGCTGAGTCAGTACTTGATAAAGGACACTGCATTAGGCGCAAGTGTGACAAGCCACGTCAGGGGCATAAAACAATTATATCCATTTTAGAGACAAAGACATGGACATTCTCGGTGTCTAAACGTTTTCTACATTAAATCTGCAAGCAACCTTGCTGGGATTCAAATCTACAGCATCCGAATGCATAAGTCTCCTGCTTTTCATTATGCTTCAAATGTGAGCCACTGCTTTGCTTGCCTAACTTATATTTAACAAGAGACTGTACTGCTTTTGATATTCTACAATCTGGACTGCCCACAGCTACTCCAATTACAAGCTGTATCTCATCACTTCTGGACATGTGGTGCATTTACAACACAGGTTTCCTTTCACCTGGCATTCAGACCAACCCATACCTATAGAATAGCACTGCTGCCCTGGTGACAACTAGCGATAACAGCTTCATTTCGTGCTCCTGTGGGGCTCTTTTCTACCTTGCTCACCATTTTGTGGGATACTCCCTGGGAGCATGGTGGTTCTCCCAGATCTTCACACATCAGATGCCTAAGTGTATGAGGAGAAAATTAAGAGTCTTGAGACTCTTAAAGAAATGATCTGATAACATTTCTAAAGCGTTGGCAGAATCCTGTTCCAGAAGGTGTTTATAAAGTTGCTGACTAAGCTCTCTGTGCACGATGTGAAAAGCAAGCATGTCCTAATGTGAAACCCCAGAACCACCCATATATCCAGTACCCAGATGAAAAACTAAACCGACAGTCACTTACTATGGCAGGATTTATTTTACTGCCATTAAAAGAAGGATTTGGAGCATCAGGACATAGGAAAAGTGTAACATACAAAAGAGTAAATATGAAGATAGACTAACAGACACATACACAGGCTCCCATCTACATGAAAATGTGAATCTGGACTTATAAGAACACTTCAGTGTACAATGCAAGTTTAGAATGTAATACAATAATGGAAACTGGCTCTTCTTTCTACTGCTTATCTTTAGAGTCATTATATATCCGTGCTGCAAATTCTTACAAACTGTACACTCACAGTTAAATGTTTGACCAATCTTGAAAAGATGTGTCTTTGTGTGCATGATGAATGTCCTCTTATTTTTCTTCTTTGGTTCAGGATGCCTTCTTGACAAAAGACATCCATTTTCAGACAGGCTAACCATGTTAAATTGTTTCTAATAGCCAAATGCTCACCAGAATGAATGCTGTACGGAAGCCCATACGTTACTGCACTCCAGATGCAGTCAGCCTATTCCACAGCTCTCCGACTTGCTGGCACACCCAGAATGCTTTCTGCCAGTGATGTGCATCTCTTCACCCTTCTCTTGGTTAACTCTGGCTTATTCCAGTACTTCTTAAACTTAGTTAACTCTGGCTTAGTCAATAAGTTCTAAACACGGTACTGGTTGCACGGCAATTTAGTTTATGTACCTCTCATGCCCACACCGCATGAGGAAGCATTATAATTATCAGTCGTTTTATGGAGGTAAAGTCAGTTGCTCTAAGCTAACAAGTTTACCAGGACTGACAGAAACAGGTAATCAGCTCCACTCTCAGCTCACTGTTCTCTGATTCTGGCATACTCTCCCTTGGATGATTTCATGAATTAAAAAGTATCAGATAGAGTATAAAAGTCACATTCCTAGAAGTAAATTCTCAGATTATTTTTTAATAATACCTAACCTGTCCTGCCATGAAGTCCAGGACTGGGGATGAAAACTCTCTCCTTTAAGATCCCCATGGGTATCAGAGGAGTCAGTGCAGACGGCCATCCTGCTGCAGGGCAAGCACAACTAAGGCCGCACAAAACAGCGACTTAGATAAATATGAAAACAAGACATCAGTTCAAGTACAAACAGCACACAAACAAACAGCACACCAGGATCCAAGGGAGCCCAATGAAGGGGTCGGTGACCTGTGCAAAAAGTCCCCTTTTTAAGTTCTGAATTTTGGAAAAATCCCCCAAACTGATTGCGTAAATAATTCCCAGTCAGACTTCCCACACTTTATCAGAAAAGGTTCTAACCTTGAAATGGGTTGGGAAATGGAAAAAAGAAGCATTGGTCCAGCTCCAGGGCTACCTGTGGGAGGCACATACCATGTGTGCACACACATCACTAGCTATAAAGCCTTTCCCTGAGTCATGGTCTTTTCCAGGTAATAGGCAGCCCCAGATCCCCACATTTCCTGAAAACAAAGCTGAGGTGATGAGCCCTGTCACTGTCACCAGTGGATCCTTAGGCTGTCCTAGAAACTATCCCAATCTCTCCTCACCTCCTTTCTGTCACCCAGACCAGTCCACTCTTGCCCAAGCTCCATTTTCATCCCCTGTTCAAAAACCTTGAGGGGTTTATTTCCCCTCCATGCCTCTGTGAGTCTCTTTTGTGTGCTTTCTAGCACCCTTCCAAAATGAGGTAGCCTGAGCTAACAACCTAGCCCCTACTCTGCTCTGATGATCTCCTTTCCTTTCACCCCTGCCTCTCAGCCTTGGTTCTACTGCGGTCTGGAGTGCCTTGGTCTACTGTAGTCTTGCCAGGTCTAGTTAGCTCCATGTCCTCTAAGGACATTTATGTCTCCTGGACTAACTCCTATTTACTTTCATATACATCAAACTTTTATGGAAGGAAAAACCCTTCTATTACATTTTTTTCAAGATTTTATTTTAGTTTATTTGTATGCTTTGCGTATGTATGTATGTATGTATGTATGTATGTGTGTATGTGTGTATATATATATATGTGCACCATGGTTGTGCAGTGACCACAGATGCCAAGAGATGGCATCGGGGCCCTTGGAACTGGAGTTACAGTTGTGAGTACATGTGGGTACAGGGAATTAAACCCAGATCCTCTGAAGAGCAGCCAGCGCTCTTAACCATCAAGCCATCTCTCCGGCTCCCTACTGTAATCAGAAAAATATCCATGACAACAAGGCCCGCAAAGACTGAAAACAATAAGTGCTATCAAAAATAAGTGGTCTGGACTCTGCTCTCCAGGCAGCATGAGGAGCCAGACACCACACTGAAGACGATCTAAGGCTTTCTCAAACTGCTTCTATAGCTCCTGCTACGGTTGAATTTTCTCCTCTCTATTCACTTAGAGCCTGCCTGGTGGCCTTTGTAACAGTCTTCGACTCTCCCCTAGGTGTTCCCTGGCCTCTGACCTCAGTGTCTTTCATCTTCACATGCAAATCCCCTATTTCAACTTCATATAAAGAATTTGAGTACATGGTGTTGGTGCTGAGACTGGGGTGAGCCGACTTGGATTTAAGGGTCCTTGTCATCAGCTTCCATCAGCTGTGACTTCGGAGTAGAGGCAGACTAAGGACACACACTAGTTAGGACAACAGCCACTGCTCTTCCTGAACGTCCAGAGCACAAAAGGGGCCTTTCTCTTGGGTGGTACAGCAGGCTTCTGGAAATAAAGGGAAGAGAATCAATCTCGGGTTTTCTGAGTGGTCAGCCCAGATGTCTGCAACCAAAAGTGTACAGGTCTTCCTGTGTGCACTAGCAAACAAGATGGATACAAGCTGGATGCCCTTCAATTTGACTTAACTCTCAGATTGTCTATCTGGAGAAAGCATTTTATCTTTTACTTATGGCGCATCCCCTAAGACTTCAGACCCTAGGCAAAAGTCCCAGGTAATTTTTACCCATGCTTATAACTGACTGGCTAAAGACAGTTTTTTCAGAACTCCCATCTTCTGCTCAATTAATTTGCTAGAACAAAAAAAAAATAATTTGCTAGAACAGTTCACAGAACTCAGAGAACATTTCTGGTTTATATAAAAGGATATTAACAATAACATGGATGAAGACCAGACAAAGGGACGGAGAGCTGCAACAGGGCCTGCGGGAAGAGACCAAGAACTATCATGCCCTTTCCAGGAGCATCAAATTCTAGGAACTACCAGGAAGCTCTCCAAAACCCACTCTTTTCAGTTTTTGTGGAGTCTTCATTCCACAGGCATGGCTGGCCAATTAAAATCACCAGCCAACATAAGCTTTTCCCTCCAAGGAGGTTGGAGTGTTGTGACTTCTACCACAGCCCTCTGCTCTTGCCATAATGTTCTGCTATGCTGTTTCGTGTAGCCAGCCCTCATCCTGAAACTACCGAAGGGCTGCCTACCTAATCAGCATAGTAAACACTACAATCCAGGGCTGACCACTCGTTACCGGATAAGAAACCAGGGGGCTCATCTCTGGGAAGACTTTCTCTCACTCTCAATATTCCTTAATTGCCTGCAGTTCTTTGTCTATGGGTGGGGCTCCATGGGAATAAATATATTTGTAATACACTAAACATTTTTACACTTTCCAATTTCAGTTTCTTATGGTAGAGGCCAGCAGTTATTATATATGTCAAGAGATTAAGCCAAATAAAAAATTCTCAATTTTTAGGAGTGTCATAAGGTTTGAGAGACCAAAGGAAAAAAAGAATCATATACTGTATGACTGCTCATGCTAAGAGTTGTAGTCACTGAAATGCCTCAGTAGAGGTTGACTCCTCTATGAGCCATGAGCATCACTGTGACCTGGGACAGTGTACCACCCTTCTAGGTCCAAAGTCAGATAGGCAAGAAGATCCTACCCAGTGCTGTACTGTCCACAGTCAAGTGTGGGACGCACCAACTATGTGAATAAGAGAACTCACCGGAGAAACCAATTTAAAAGGGGGGGGGTGACTAGTTAAGTGTTTCCCCAAGACACCAGGCTTGACAGTCAGGAGAAGAGCATTATTCCTTGATTGTGTCCCAGGGTAAGTTAAAAAGATGTGTCTTGAAATGAGGCTTAGATAAACAATTTTTATTGCTTCAAGGACATCCTTAAGTAGCATTTTTTTTCACTCTGAGCATATGGTTATAAGGAATGTGACTATTCCTGATTAATAATTAAGCAATAGAAGTTTATCCACCACTTCTTTTGCAGCATATTCCAAATGTCAACAGTGAAAATACCGAGTCATATCTTATTATTATAGAACCACATCTAACCTGTGAATCATCGGAAATAATCTGGGACTCCTCGAGGCTGGTGGACCACACACATCAAACACCTGCTTTTAAGTGTTTAGCAGGAACGGCTGAACTCCCTCATACACGACATAGTTCTACTCAGCAAAGAAGGTCCAGAAAGCTTTAATGAATAAGGGAGCTTTCAGGTGAGCCGTAGATGACACAAGATGGAGCTAGTGAGGTGGCTCTGTCACCCAACAGCCCAAGCCTGACAACCTGAGTTTGATCTCCAGAACCCATATAAAGGTAGGAGGTAAAAACTGACTCCACAGAGAACTTCCAGCCAGCTAGGGCTGTGTGATACATGTATGTGTCGACATGTGTCCACACACACAAGAAGAGAAAACATAGACAGACTGTAATTTTTAAGGGACAGAAGGCTGGAAGAAGCTGAAATAAGAAGTTAGCAAGAGGCAGGGAGCTTTTCAAAGCAGATGAAAACAGCTCTGGGAGATGAGTACCTTGTACCAGACAAACTACACTCCACATGGATCACCCAAAACAGTCCAGCAAGAAGTCAAACGTGAGCAGATGGCAAGACTGGGACATTTGAACATTCTAGTCCCTCACGCAGGACTACAGGAGAACACATGCAGTCAATACCCACTAAGTGAACAGACACATGACTCGGAGAAATGAACTACCTCTTACACAGACAGGATGTAATTCCAGGGCTGAGCTCAGGCTTTCAAAGGCACCAAACCCACATTGTTTTCCAATGTCTTCAAAATGGTAGGAAACCTAGTCAGGATGGAGTGGAGTTAGTGTTAATACAGAGAACGGCAAAAACACAGCGGGGAGAAGTGGGCGTTCATACAGGTCCTCTGGGAAGTGACAGGGTCACATGTGTGCTGTGGGAAGATGAGAAGAAACCAGCTCCGAGGTGGCACAGAAGGGACAAGAGGACACTGATCTGGAGCGGAGTGATTCAGCTGGTCATGAGGAAGGGGGCTGGACACTCTCACAGAATGTCCCAACTTCCGATGCTGAACTGCATGGGTTCTATCCTATTTGGTCCTTACTTTTCTGCATGACAGAGTTTCAGAGTGATACCAACACTAACTGCTGAGAGATTTTGTGAGTACTTAATGCAATAATGCATGTAGGGGAAAGGAATACAGTTCTTGGCTTAATAGATATTAAAAAAGGAAAGAGAGAAAAAAGGAAGAAGGGGGAAAACAGGTGAGGGGAAGGAAGAAAAGTACAAAGAGGGAGGAGGCATTTCTACAGACTACAGGAGTGAATCAAGGCAGATCTGCCAGCCCTGCTGAGCTGTCCTAACAGAGGAAGAAAGACGTCTCATGTCATTCTAAGGGTCAAAGTTCAAGTGACCAGAAAAATGAGCTGATATGAAGGTGTCCACAGGGCATCCAGTCCAAGGTACTGAGGAAGCTAGTGTTGAGGTTGCAAAGGGAAGCACTCAGAAGAGGATGCCCAAGTCCACAGTAGAAAAGGAACAGCTAAGCCACAGGAAGGTACAGAATACAAGGACAGATGCACCTGTGGGACACGGGGCACTGATAATGAGGCCAGATGGAGAATGAGAGGCGAGATGCTCAAGATATACCTGTAAAACCACTCAGTTCCCACACTCTCGCCAGCCAGGCGTGTTTAGGCCCCACCCTGTTTTCTAGCCAGCCATTCCAGCTGATGCTTCTGGCACCAAACTGTGCCCTGTGACTGTTCTCTAGAATCAACGTTTACCCAAAACTGGCATGTTAAGATCATGTTGTGAGCATGGCAAAACGTGCTGTGATGGCTCATCAGTGGATCAGTGCTTGCCATACGGCATGAGGAGCTGAGTTCAGATCCCCAGCACCCTTGTAACAGGCAGGCGTGGTGGTATGCCTATGATCCTAGTGCCGGGAGGTGGAGACAGGAGGATCGTTGGAGCTTCCTGGATAGCTAGTATTGCCAAATAGAAGTGTGAGATGGAGAAAGTGCTGGCTAGGTTTATGTCAGCTTGGCACAAACTAGAGTCTCAGTTGAGAAAATGCCTCTGTAGGATTCTTATTGATATGGGCCACCCTTGGGGAGGAGGAGGTCCTGAGTTCTCTAAAAGAACAGGCCGAGCAAACCATGGGGAGCAAGCCAATGAGGAGCACGCCTCCATGGCCTCTGCATGAGCTCCTGCCTCCAGGTTTCTGCCCTGTTTGAGTTCCTGCCCTGATTTTCTCTGATGATGAACAGTGCTGTGGAAGTGTAAGCCAGATAAACTCTTTCTTCCCCAAGTTGCTTCAGTCACAGTGTTTCATAACTGTAATAGCAACCCAAACTAGGACAGAAAGTAACTGATGAAGACAGCCAACATCAGCCTTCGGCCTCTACATGCACACAGAGAGAATACATACATACACATGCATAAACACTCCTACATATACAAAGATGAGTCAAACTGGAGCGAATAGTGCCCCATTTACCTTTAAGGTCTAAGCACCTCACAGCCTGTAGAATAGCTCTGTCCCAGGCGGCCTCCACATCCAGCCACAGACTCCCTTTTGCCCAGTCTAAGCAGCATCAGCAACTCTCCCACAGCTCCCGCTGCGTGTCTGTCCTTCCCTCCTTATGTGTAGCATTTTTCTACAGCTCCCTACAAAGCACAGCTCAGTGAAGCAGATGGAAGCAGATGGAAGAGCCACCTGAGGCACACAGGGCAAAAAGTGGGCTCATGCTGGCACAAGTACAAAGGATTAAGAGATAGTATAATATGAGCATCAGAAGAACAAAGTGGATCGCAGGAACCAGACTTAGAGAGATGGGACTATATTATCATGGAGAGAACTGGTTCTTGGAGGGACAGACACAAAGAGTCCCAGGCATCTTTGTGGTACAAAGCTTTTCAAAGCACAACCCGACAAATCAGTAAGTTACAATTACTTATTCTTTCAGTATTCAATTCACCTTTAGGGGAGACATTTCTGTTTAAATTTTGGATTCAAATTCCTTTAAAATTTTCTCCTTGTGTAATAAGAATGAAAAAGCGGGTTGGAAGGCCTGATGTTGAGGGAGGTACACATACATTAATCTCTGTATATGTAGGTGGGAGAACGTCCAAGAGCTCCTGGGGCGCACAGCTTGAAGAAGCAGCAGCCATGTTGGTCCTTCCCTACTCTGTGTGCAAGCCTGAGGCACAGCACTCAGAGCAAGTCAGCCCAAGGAAAGTGCTTTATACTCATTATTTATTTTCTCCTCACAACTCTATGAAGTCATAAGCAAGATTCCAGAAAAAAAAAAAAACACAGCTGGGGTAATGATTCTACAAGGCCAAATGACCAAACTTCATGAATGTGGAAATGTTAAAATGCTGCAGATCACAGCCAAACCATCTAGAGCTACTTTTAGTCCCTCAGAAAGCCATTTAGGGCCCATCCTTGTGACTATGGAAACGTTTAAAATGTATTCTTAGCAGACCACCAGTCTCTACCTAAGGATGTCAATCCTGAAACCTATGACAGGGTTTCCCCACTTTGTTGTACCCCTACTCACCCCACGTAGTTCATGCTTCTGATGTGGCATAGTGCCCTGACCAAGACAGCTTAAAGGAGAACAGGATTATTTTGTCCCATAGTTCATGGTTGCAGCTCACCGTGACAGGAAGTCAAGGTAGACAGTGTAATGGAAGCAACTGGTCAAGTCACATCCACAGTTACAAAACAGTGACGATACCCACTGTGTCTGATGTCTATATAAGCATGCAGCACAGCCCACTGTGGTGTGAGAAGCCCTTCCTGGAGTAAGAACCTGGGAAACCATTCCCATACACAACACAGAAACCAGCCTCAAAACATATATCCCCTCACTAACATCAAGCAACTTGAGATTTTTAGGAGAAAATGGGAAAACAGAAATATAAAGGAAGAGGACATATATTGAGGAGGGGGATTCTGCCATTTGGTTTTATGTTTGATAAGTATGTGATTTAACTTTCTAAGTGTTTGGAAATGTGGATAAACGTAACCAAAGACGACGTGGCTCTAGGGTTCCATCAATGGAGAACGTGTGATATTCCTAAATTGGTATGTTTTGCACATCAACCTAGAAGTCTTAGGCAACAGAACTGAAGATGACATAGAGTTGTCAGCTTTCATAGGAATGTAAACACATTTACAAGCAGAAATAATAAAACCGCTAACTCACAAGAAATGAATAACAAGAATTTTGGAAACTGCAGCAGAATGGAAGGAAGATACTGAAGGTCAGGAAATTACAGGTAGCTGTGAGCTGCCCAATGTAGGCTCTCGGAACCAAGCTCAGGCTCTGAGTGAGAGCTCTTAACCAGGGAGCTGTCTCTCCAGCATATCCCTTCTCTTAATCGCCATTTTTTCTTTCTTGTTTCTCTTCTTTCATTTAGAACTATTGCTTCCCTCTCATAGTACCCTTTCTAGTTTCATGTCCTACAGTATGTATGTATCTGTACATATATTTGTGTATAAATTTAAATCTAGATTCTACATATGAGAAAACATGCAAAAATCTGACATTCTGAGTCTGGCTTATTTCTCTCCTTAAAAGCAAAACAAAATTCCAGTGTGTGTGTGTGTGTGTATATATATATATATAAACCAAATTTTCTTTATCCATTTATCTGATGATAAACTGCCACGGCTTTCAACATTGTATTCAAAATGCTAACTAATGCAACCAGAAAGGCAAAAAAATACACTGGAGGCCGTGAGATGGTAAAGCGCTTCTATCAAGACTGACAGCCTGAGTTCGAAGCCAATACTGCAAAATAAACTGACTCCTCAGAATTGTCCTCTGACTTTCAAGTGTACACCTGTGTATAAATGCACATGTGCGCACGTGCGCGCGCGCACACACACACGTAAAAGACAAACTGAGAAAGAATAAAGCTATCTTTGTTCACAGGTGACATTGATCATCTACAAATCTGAAAAAGAAAAGAAACATCAAAAATCCTGTTGAAAGTAACAGGTAATCACGGTGAGGCTGCGAGATACGAGGTCAACCTACACAAGCCAGCTGCTGCCCTATATAACAGCAATGATCATGTTCAACTTCAAATTAAAAACATATTAGCGTTTACATTAGCACCTCCACAAATGAAATGTTGAGCTATTACCGACCTGTAAGGACCATATAAGGAAAGCTACACAACGCTGATGGAATGTAGCAGAAAATAGAATAAATGAACAGTCCATGTTCAAAGAAAAGCTCAGTGTCCTTATCATCACATTTTTTTCACAACTTGATCTTTAGATTCAACGCAATCACAAAAATCTACTGAATCATTTTATAGGTTAATAAATTGATTCTAAAGTTTCCATGGAGAAGCAGAAGACTCAGAATAGTCAAGTCATTCTTGAAGAACACATTTGGAGCTCTGAGTGTGACTGTAAGACTTAGTATAAAGCAACAGTAATCAAAACATCTTGATACTGGCAGAAGTACAGACATACAGAGCAATAAACTGAGAGTCAGGACAGACTCACACAAACACATCTGCTAATCTTTGACCAAGAAGTAAAGTCAGCCAATAGCATGGGAGTCTTTTCAATGAAATCATTAAAAAACAAACCCAGACACAGGCCTCACAACCTCCACAAGAATCCAACACCAACGACAGATGTAACCATAGAATTAAAAACTAGAAACTAGCAGCAGTTCTCAACCTGAGTCGCGACCCCTTTAGGGGTTGCATATCAGATGTTTACATTATGATTCATAACAGTAGCAAAATTAGCTATCAAGCAGCAGTGAAACAATTTTATGGTTGTGGTCACCACAACATGAGGAATGTATGAAAGGGTTGCACCGTTAGGAAGGTGGAGACCACTGAATTAGAAGATAACCTAGGAACATGTGGGAGACTTGGGTATCATACAGGTTAACACCAATTGAGAACTTGACAGAATCTAAAATCATGTGGGAGAAGGGCCTCTGGGCGTATCTGTGGAGAATTATCTTGGCTATCCTGACTGAGCTATATCAAGTGGGAAGACCCGCCCTCTGCAGAGGGCTCCTGGGCTGGGATCCTGGATTGTATGGGTCTTCCAAAGGCATTCACTGTCCAAATTCTGGGTGTGTTGTGACGGATGGCTTCGAGATCCTGCCACCCCGACCTCTGTGCCATGCTGGATTACCATAGCAACAGGAACCAAATGACGGCAGGAGCAAAAGTGGCTTCTCGGAAATAACAGAAAGACAATCCAGGGAAAGAACGGATGAGCTCACCTTCATTAAAATGAAAAAAAAAAGAAAGAAAATACTTTTGCTCTGCTAAAGACTATATGTCATGAGAATGGAAAGAGAAACCACAGGCTGAATGAAAATATTTGCAAAAGAAACTTCTGATAAAAGCTTATTACCAAAAAGAAAAAAAAAAACTCCTAAAAATTGACAGTAAGCAGTACAACACTTACAGAGGGGTCCAGTGCCCTGGATTTGGTTCTTAGGTTAAAACCTTTCAACAATAAGAAGACAACTAATCTGGTCTACTGCACATCTACTAGAATGTCTCCAATCCACAACCCAATGCTACCAAATGCCAACGAGGATGCAGTGTGACAGGAGCCAATGAAGGGCATGCAGAGCGGCCCAGACTCTTTGGAAAACCCTTTGCTAACTTCTCACAAAATGAAATGCAGCCTTCCTTACCACACCAATCCAGTAACTATGCTCTCTGGTGTTCACGCAAATGAACTGAAAACTTATGTTTAGAAGAAAATGTGTGTACATGTGTCTGTACAGCCTGCCCATAAGGGCCAAACTCTGAAAGCAACCAGAATGTCCTGTAGTAGGTGATAAATATCCAGTATATATTACTAAATGAAATAAACCATTTTAAAAGGTTATACATTACAGCAATCTCAACTAACAGACACTCTGGAAAAGGAAAACTCCTAAGACAGTAGAAACACTAGTGGTTGTAAGGGTATGAGCTGAGGGAAGATGAAAACATAGAACCAAAGTACTTCCAGGGCTATGCAAATATTGTGTAGAATACTTCAATAATGAATACAGGCTATAGATTTTTCAAACCCATAGAAAATGCGACACCAAACGTGAACGCTAACATTTCTCTGTCTTTTTATTTTTTTAACCAATATTACAACTTTTGGTGGTGGCATTTGAAGGATTAAAAAAGCTCAGATACCCACAAAACATAACACAAAAGACTCTGATGTAATAAAATAATATTCCTGGGTTTTCCAGGAGAACCCCTAACTGTGCCACTTCACACTGAGCAGCACTCCAGGGTTCCCACAAAAACCTGTTTAAATTATCTTACTGCTTAGAGCAAACATGTCAGAAAAGCTAACAGAGCTGCTTCCCTGGTCGCAGCTTGCTGCCGCCCTGCCTTGCAGAGGAAGCTGTCTATGCAGCTTCTATGGAGAGAAAACTGAATGGCATATTCCTGAAGGGAGGTGAAGCTGTGTCCTACTAACTAAAAATGACTGTCTTGGAATAAAAGTCTGAAAGCCATTGAGGCTCTGTTGAAATTGACACTCAAGAGAGGGTTTTTCTTACTGAAGAACAGACAGCACCGAATACTGAAACTGGGACTTAGCCAGGCTAAAGATGAGGGAGCCAAAGAGAGTCAAGGGAAGAGGGAACTGTAGTTGAGAAAATGCCCCCCACCAGATTGGTCTATAGGCAAGCCTGCAGGGCATTTTCTTCATTAATGATTAATATGGGAGGGTCCAGCACATTGTGGTTTGGGATGGTATAAGAAAGCAGTTTGAACCAACCAGTCGGCAGCATTGCTCCATTGTCTCTGCATCGGTTGCTGCCTCCAGACTCCTGCCTTGAGTTGCTGCACCGACTTCCCTGACGACTACAGAAGCTATAAGCTGAAATAAACCCTTTCCTCCCCAAGCTGCTTTTGGCTATGATGTTTTACCACAGCATCAGAAACCCTAAGAAAGCTTGCGGTAGAAGGACACCTGCTTTGGTTTCTAGATGAACCAGCTCATGGGGGCGACAGGTCAGAGAACGTCTAGCTCAGGAGTGTTAGCCTGACCACGAGCACTCACTGGTCAAATAGACCTGTATCTCATCAGTGCTCTGCCTTCCAGCTCATGTTTCACAAGAGCAGAGAGCTGTGTCTCTGGTCCCACAATGAGGACCAACCTGAAACACCCAGTTCATCCAACTACAGCATCTTAGAGAAGTGAAGACCTACCAATAACTAGTACCCAGACGAAAGTGCTTCCAAACATCACAGACGATGACTAAAAAGGAAAGAAGGACACTTTTTAAGCTGGCGCTTCTCCCAACATTTGAGGGATGGAATAAGTGTTAACTTGAGCTTACAGAGAAGGAGACTGAGGCACAGAACAGTCATTACGATGACAGGTAGAAAGGCTAGTCTACTCAGAAAGCACTCAAAGTGGGGGCCTCAGAGAGAGCCCTAGTCCAGCCTCACTGGGCAAGAGCTGCTTTCTGAAAGGGGGAGAAGGTTTGGCCTTTTACTTGACCACAGTGGGCAGGCGAGGGCAGGACACATGCCTCTGCCATGTCCAACATGGACATACAACCATACACTTTAAATTTTAAATTGATTGAGTGAAAGAAAGCAGTCAATGTCTTGGCAATACTGGGCATATTTGTAGTGCTCAAGAACCATGTGTGGCAGGCAGCTCTCACCACACTATGGAATAGACAGTTCAAGCCTGGAGGGTGCCCTCCT
>LOEQ01005473.1:151062-167147 GCA_001685075.1 Bramus lutescens | reverse complement strand
TTGCCGGGGCCGTGGGTGTGTGGACACCAGTGCCCGTGGCATGGTAGGTGCAGCTTGCTGCGGTGCGGCGAGCGGGCAACCACGCGCGGCCACCGCCACGCGCCACCCAAGTTCTCCTCAGACCCCGGGCTGCGAAGATGAGCTCTGCCAAACCCCCACACAAAAGTGAGGCTCTGATCCAGAAAAGCCTGAGGAAATGGCCACCGTCCTATTTAAAGGGCTCTAGAGCCACGGGGATGTTGTTTCTCAGAAATGAAGGTAAAACCAGATTGCTAAATGTTAGTTAAGTACATCACCTACCATGCCTGGCCCCTTGATCTCCGTGAAATTTGTGCATCCGAATCCCCCAAACTTGACAGAATTGTGTGTAATAAAGTGAATCAGGCTAGTCTCCCCTCCCCCCGTCCGCCGCCGTTTTGTATGGATTTAGAGTTTGATAGATTGAAGGGCCAATTTTGCTTCCACAATAGCTGCTTACAGTCGTTCAAAGAAATGAAGCACCTGTTGCGTGTCAAGCATTATGCTAAACGTGATAGGAGATACCAACCCAAGGGAGCTTGTTTTCAAAAAGCCAGAGTTCAATAGAGATGGTTGTGCAGAAATGGTAAGATTCAGCAGTCTGCTAGAGCACTCCCAGATATCTGCTTTCTCGTTTAGCAGGATCGAGATAGAAGGCCAAACTAGGTCACCAAGAACTAACATGGGCAGGCCCTTTAAAAAATGACGTTAGTATTGGGTGAGAGCAGGGAGCACTAATTGGACTCAATGTGTTGAAGGAAGTAAGGAAGAAAGGGAGGGAGGGAGGGAGGGAGGAAGGAAGGAAGGAAATAAGTTGAGGGGTGTAGTGGGAGAGTGGGAGGGGAAGTTGGGTGTGATAAAGATACATGTATGAATTGCCAAAGAATAAATGAAAGATATTCTTTAAAATCAAAAATCAAAGAATAAATAAGTCCAAGTATTGGGTGAGTCTTTCGCTGGAGTTCACCTGCAGAAGAGAAGTGAGTCCTTGCAGCTGGGATCTAGGCACTGAACCCCACAGCTAGCATTAAACTCACTCCTGTTTACACTTAGTCAAGTATGCCTTGCTTGGCAAGTGTGGTCTGAGCAGCCTCCAGAGAATGTTCCTGTTGAGGTGCAAACCACAGCCTGCCCTTTATTTCGTACTTTGTACAGGGTTAGGAAACACTCAGCTGATTCAGATAGTGACAGTTCTAAGATATACGTACCCTAAACAGAATGGCCTGACACAAGAAGTGACTATCGCGGTCATTCCAGTGATTTCAATCTCTTGGTTGTTGTAGAGCTCAGTTAAGAGTTTTCGTGTCCTTTTAGTTTTCCTCTCATTAGCCTATGACAAAAACAGCCGCAGTAGCTTTGTGAAGAATGCCCGGTTTAGTGTTCTTCAATTGGAACCACAGAGCAGTCTATAAACAGCTGTCTGCGCAAGGAGAGAACAGAAACCTGAGATCCTGTACAAGCTTTTGCAGAAATTATTAAAATTAAGTCATTTGAAGTGTGGCCTTTTATTTTGTTCCCCATCCTCCATTTTGTATTTCTCTCTGTCTCTGCTCTGTCTCTCTTTCATACTAAAACATCAGCCTGCAACAAATTAAGAATAAAATACAGTTTATCATTTGTATCTGTGGGATCTGCACCTTCAGAGTCAGCTACAATTTGAAAATATTTGAAAACAAAATTGAGTCTGTACTGAACAAGTATGTTTCTCATTTTTGTTTCATTTATAATACAATGTAACAAAAGTAATAATTACACTGTATAGGACTACATAATAAATAATCTAGGAATAATTAAAGCATCATCATATGTAAGATGTAGGTAAGTTATATGCACATACTATGTCATTTTATCTGAGAATTTTCTATCCTTAGATTTTAGTATATGAGTGGAGGATGGTCCTGGAGCCAGTCCCCTCTGGGCACGGGGGGACAGCTGTATGCACTACAGAGAGGTGGGAAGTTCTGATCATAGTAGCCAAAAGGCAAGAACAGTCAGAGCTAACATTTAACTAGCACTTCCTGTGTGGCAGATGTTGCTTCAAGAGCCCTACATATATTAAATCTCTTCATTCTCCTAGCAACCCTAGTAGGTAGGCACAGCAAAATTAACCCACTCAGTCTGAAAGTGCCAGGGTCGAGTTTTCAATGCAGGGTATTTGTACAGTTTGTGCTTTTACCCATGGTTCTGGACCTGTTTCCTGAACTCTGCTGACTCACATTCCATCTCCACGTATTTGTGCCTCGTATTACATATATCATAGAAAACTTATATATGTGATATACACGTGTGTAGTATTCTATCTACATATACATAGTATATAGAATATGTATATATAATATATAGAGACTCACTTGTCTCATATAAATGAGTATATACTTTTACCAGTTAGTAATCCTGCTCATGAAATCATACATAGTTTGATCATAAAGCCTTAATTTTTTCCTGTTCCTATTAACACATATGCTCGACTTCTGTTATTTATGTGAACATTTGATGGTATCCCTTATGATCTTCTCCAGTTTTAAGAACACTGATTCCTGCCAGCATCTACATCTCATGGTCAGACTACCACGTTCAATTTCAGGATGCCCTTTGCTGGCCACAGGACAGCTGGAAGTGCCAGGTAGCTAATAGTTTCTACATCTCATTTTTAACCAGTGACAGGAGTGTGGAGGTGACAATCCTGCATTTTGACCCTAATTGGGACAGTGGCGAGGCTGCGTCTATGCTGGTGGTGGCACTCCCTGCAGGACTGGCATCAGCCTCCCCTTTCCACTAGCATTTTGCTTAGTGTGGCTTCCTTTGTCCTTCTCAGCCTTCCCTCTTCTACTTTTTACTCTCTTGTCACATTTTCTAGTCCCAACCAGGACCTGCAATAGGATTTATGTGACTCAATACAAAGTGACAATGCTCACAATTACTTAAGAATTTCAAAATGTTATAGCAGAGCATTAGTCAAGCATAGGTTTCCTTGTACTGCACAGGTGTGTGACTGTCATTTGCACATTAGTGAAGCTAGCCTGATCTGATTCATCATATTCACTTGAGTCTTTCTTCATCTCAGACTCTACTCCCAGAGAATCTCAAGCAAAAACAGCAGCTGGTATAGTCACAGCAAGCTCAGCTAGCTACTTCCAGACCTGTTTGCTTAAGCCACCAGTGTCTCACACCTCATAGGAAGAATTCCTCTCCCATAGGTAGAGCTTTGGCTGCAGAAAGAGCTATAATCATTAAGGATGAAGTGAAAAATGAGTTTCAGTCATGATTTCTAACTTGACACGAAAGTGCACTGTGACTCTGTGCCATGTCATATAGATGGAGTATCCCAGAAATACCTTTCCTAAAGAAGTTCGAATGGTGACTGGCTAACAGAGGTTCCTGGAAGGAAATGAGGCTCTGGTTGGAAAGACAAGCCCCCCTCAATATAGGGGCAGTAGACACCTCAGCTGAGCCTACAGTCTAGTGGGGGACTGAAACTGGCAGGCCTTCAGAGTTGGCCTGAAATGAGTCATGGTGTTGGCCTTTGTGTTCTACTTTTCTGCTTGTTTTTTTGTTTGAGTGTGGGCAGGGGTAGACCTGTGTGTCTTTATACTATACATTACTAGAAAGAAGCAGCACCTTGACAAAGCAGATTGCTAGGGAAGTGCCCACTGACAGATACACTCAATAACTGGAGCAGCTGTGCCAGCTGACAGCAGGGCCCTGGAGAGGCTCCACGCTGGGACATCTCCCAGATTCTACTTGGGTTTGTGACTAGGAATAATAGGAGTATGGAGCTGAACTTTAGATTTTTTTAAATTTATTATTTGTTTGCGGCACACGTACTCTGGTGAGTATGCAGCCACTTCTTCCATCTTTCCATGGGTTCTAGATATCAAACTCAGGTAATATGTCTTCACCCTCTGAGCCATCTCAACAGCTTGACTAACCTCAGATTTTTCTGTCACACTGGAGCAATTGCTGGTTATTCTTTATCTGGTATCATGGGTCAACTGAATTTCCTATTTTGTTCTTTTCCAGGCTTTCTTTAAACTTTTCTCTTCCCTTCGTTTGTTGCCTATATTTTCCACCCTTCCCCCTCCATGGCTCTGAAATAAAGCAAATAAATAAGTTGCCTTTAAATCCCAACACAGTTCCTTACGGATCTTGAAAGAATAATACTCAACTTCATATGTGAAAACAAAAAATCCAGGAAAGCTGAAACAATTCTGTACAGTAGAAAGACTTCCAGAGGCATCACCATCTCTGATCTCAAGCTCTGTATACTCCAGGATTATAGTAATAACACCCACATAGTATTGGCATAAAAATACACAAGTGAAACAATGGAATCCAATTGAAGACCCAGACATAAAATTATACATCAATGAACACCTGATTTTTGACATAGAATCCAAAATTATTCAATGGAAAAGAGATTAATGGAAATGAAAATTAAACAAATGGCGCTGGCATAATTTGATGTTAGCATGCAGAAGAATGCAAATAGATCCATATCTATCACCCTGCACAAAACTCAAGGCCAAGAGGACTAAAGACCTCAACATAAAGATACACTGAACCTGACAGAAGAGAAAGTGGGAAATAATCTTGAACACATTGGCACAGGAGACAAATTCCTGAACAGAACACCAATAATGCAGATACTAAGATCAACAATTAATAAATGGGACCTCATAAAACTGAAAAGCTTCTATAAGTCAAAGGACACCATCAATAGGACAAAACGGTAGCCTACAGAGTGGGGAAAGATCTTCACCAACCCCACATCCAACAAAGGGCTGATCTCCAAAGTATATAAAGAACACACGCAAAAAAACTAAATATCAAAAACCCCAAATAATCCAATTTTAAAATGGGGTACAGATGTAAACAGAGAATTCCCCCCCCAAAAAAACAAAAGAATCTCCAATGGCTGAGAAAAACCTAAAGAAATGGTCAACATTCTTAGTTATCAGGGAAATGTGAATCAAAACAACTCTGAGAATCCATCTTATACCTATCAGAATGGCTAAGATCATGCTGGAGAGGATGTGGAGCTCAGGGAATCCTGCAGAAGATGAGGAGAATGGATTGTGTGAGCCAAAGGGGTCAAGGACACCACAAGAAAACCCACAGAATCAACTAATCTGGGCTAATAGGGGCTCATAGAGGTTGAACCAACCACCAGAGAGCTTGCATGAGTCTGACCTAGGCTCTTTGTATGTATATGACAGTCCCAAGTCTATGAAAACCAAATTTTACATAAGAGGTGACTTTCTCCCCTTGTATAGCTCCCTCCCCTTCCAGAAACAAACAAGAGAAATGATTTTATAACCCAAGACAGCTACTCTTTAAAATTGATTATAGTTTATATGTGAACCTATTGTGGATTTTTGTTTGCTATTCAACAGCGGTACTCTGTAAGCTTTTATTACATCCCTGTAACTAAAGCATCAGTAGGAAAGGATTCTGAAAAGTGGGGGAAGTGAGGCCAGCCAGTGAGCCCTTCTGTGATTGGGTTCCATAGACCAGAAATACCACAGTTGTATAGGAGTCAGCTTCACTCCTTGTGGTTTTTTACTTGTCCCGTTGCACACGGCTACCCTCTGTCTGAACCTGCCCTAAATGCTATGAAGAACTATCTTCTTTTGAGTAGGTTAGTGTTCCACAAACTGGTTTTTCTACTCAGTCAGAGATTGCCATAACCTCACGGAGAAATTAGCTAAAGGAGAAGCAGTCACTGTCCTGAGAATCCTTAGGTAACCTGTTGTAACTCAGGTGGCCACAAGAAGGAACTGTGATCCAAAGATGATTATAGATCAGAAGGCAATTTAATATAGTTCCATCCTTAAGTGGGCCCAAGTCATCAATTACTAACTCAATATGAGTTTTCTGCATCATTATCAAGTTGACTTCATTGATCTAGAGGGTGGAAATCCCCAGTACTGTTGTCTAGAGGGTAAATATATTGGCTCAAGAGTTCACAAATTCTCATAATTGAAGGAGTCAATCAATGGCCAATTAAAAAATAGAGACCAAATGATATGTGGAAACAGCTAAAATGTCTATTGTAGCAGTGCCTCAATTTTCAGTATCCTGTGAGGAAAAGATGCATGGAAAAGATGCCATGAATGTATTTTTATTTTTTGAGCATAGAAGGTAGATTTTGGGTACATAAACATATATGATTGATTTATGAATATATTTATAATGATATTTGGCAGAATAATAAAAGTGACTTTTTTAGTGAAATTTTAAATATCAGGCAAATCTCTCTCTTCTTGCATGCCTTCATCATACAATGTTCACATAACCCATCAAACCTCCAGGTTCACAGGACAATCTTAGAGATTTTTTTCTTCACAGTCAGTATAGCCAGCATTAAAACTCTACTTTCAGGAGCCATGCGAGCAGGGAAACTGATGCTAGTCTGAACAACAGTAGGCCCTTGTCCGTTTCCAGAACACACACAGAGAAGCTGGATATTGGCTATGGTGATTTGAATAAAAATGCCCTCCATTGTCTCATATATTTGAATGTTTAATAGCTAGAGAAGGGCACTATTTAAAAGGATTAAAGGATTAGGATGTGGAGCCTTGTTAGAAGAAGTGGTCCTTGAGGAAAACCCTTGTAAGTCTGCTTGTTCTCTTTCTGCACAGTTCCTTCTTTCTAGTTCTTCATCCTCTGAATTCTGCGCTTTAATCTTTATTTCTGTCTCTGTCGCAGTTCAAGGTTACCAACCCTTCCTATACTCTTCTCTTTGATAGGCTGTCAGGGTCCTTCATGTCTATCCCGTTTTCAGGTCTCACATTGAGAAGCCATCTGTCAGAGTGCAGCCTCGACAGGTTCATACATTCCAGGGTAGGGGTGTGTGGATTAGAAATGTTAGGCAGAAAAAAATGGAGATACAAAAAAAAAAGACAGAAACTTAGGGTAGAGTCGGGAGGGCAACCCAGTGAATAATGAATCCGCCCACATTTGTTTTTCATAGACTTTATATACCCCAATCCAAAGAGGAGGGGAAGATAAAAGACCTGTTTAGCAAAATGCAAGGAACAAAGAGATCATCTTCTCAAATACCCAAAGCAGCAAGTGACTGCACTCTAGGTCAAAACATCCCATTAGTAGCCATACCCTTGGTCAAACTTCCTGTCAATAACCTTGAAGGAGCAAGAAAAGGCCTGAACTCTCTGACCTTTGGTCAAGGTGGAATGAATCCACATCTGTGGGCTGCAACAACATGCTTGGAAGGTTCCTTAAGGAGGGGTGGTCTCATCTCCTTTGCTTTCCGTCTCTCAGGGATCACATCTTTTCTTACCTGACATATAATACCTTACAAGCTTGTTTTACACATTGCACCTGCTTTTTGGTTATCGCAGATAGGAGAGACAAACCAGTTCCTTTCCTTCATGTTACCGAACAGCAGACATCAAGTCTTTCTCATCACTCCGACTTTTCATTATTCTTCTTTTCCATGTGCTATGATTCATTGTATTGGATGTTTACTTTAAGACAGGGTCTCTTGAGGCCTCAAGTTCTACCAGGTTCTGATTTTCTGACAAGCACATCTTTGTAAAATTGTATTGCTTGAATTAGAATAAAGTCATGTTTTCAGACTTCATTAGCATGGTCCCTTCCTTTCTTACCTCTCCTCCTTCTTCATTTCCTTCCTCCTTTCCTCTTCTACCTCTCCCTTTATTTCTTAGGCAGTGGTCTATTGCTGTGAAGAGACACCATGAGCACAGCAAGTTTTGTACAGGAAAACATGGAATTGGGGCTGGCTTACAGTTTCAGAGTTTAGTTCATTATCATCATGGCAGGAAGGATGACAGCACACAGGCAGGCATGGTTCTGGAGAAGTGGCTAAGAGTTCTACATCTGGATTATCAGGCAACACGAAGACAGAGACACTGAGCCTGGCTTGATAATTTGAAACCCCCAAAACTACCCCCAGTAACACACTTCCTCCAACAAGACCACACCTCCTAATACTTAGCAAGTAGCACTGCTCCCTAATGACCAAGGACTCTAATATATGATCCTATGGGGGAGACATTCTTATCTAAACCATCACAGTTTAAAACTTGTTTTATTTAATGTTTCTGTCTTTTAGGTCACATTTTTCTCTTCTTTTAGTATTAAGTTTAATGTTTTTTGATATTCATAAAATATTTTAGATTGAACTATCCATTTCAAATGCATATTGCATTTTGTTAAAAATTGTCCAAAGCACTGGAAGGAAATAGTAGGCATGCTGTGAGCTAAAATTTATTAAGAACCGACTCTGAGTAATGCACTGTTCTAAAAACTTTATACATGTTATTTCATGAATTGAAACATCAATCATCTTAATTTTATATGTGAAATAATTGATGCAAGTCTTACAGCAAATGAGTAAAGTTAAAAAATGTAACTGCTCTTCCTATATTGTTGGGGCATTGCTGTTTTTCTGCAGCACAGTGGCTGCACTTGAATCTACTGCTGTTTTAGCCCCAACTGTGACTCTGCATTTACTGGCCTGCTTCTCAGGCAACAGCCTGATGGGACTTCTACACCCCCCTGGGCCCACCTCCTACTGCTGCTACCAAATGTAGTTTTTAACTAAATATCTATCATTCTATTTACAAATAAAGACACAGGAGTCAGAGGCTGGAGTGAAAACCTACTAGCTCAGAGAGGTTGAGGAGCAACTAACTAACCTTTCTTCTTTGCTGGTATCTCAGGAAGAGCATCTCTTCTGACACTCCAAACCAAAAAAGACTGCCAGACCCAAAGTTCCTCTCTACCATGTATATCTCTATCGGTTTTCCAGACTCCCTCTGACTCGCTATGGTTTTACTTTCTGTCAACTAGCGGCTGACTCTGACTCCAGACCCAAGGTTGATTTTATTTAATTAATGAAAATGCAAACTCAGGTTCAGAGAGTGATCATTGTGAACAGGGGATAGTTCCAGAATCCCTATAAAGACACCAATTTCTGTGACTACTCAAATTCCAAATGTAGAATAGTGCAATACTTTCATTTAACAGATTTGTATCTCTTCCTATATACTTTAAGCTTACAACATGGTTCAAATCTTATAAATGTTGTGAAAATAGTTCCTAGACTCTATTGCTTGTAGGATAGAAGAAAAGTCTGTGGGTCTTCAGTACAGATGCAGTGTTTTTAAAAAGATGCTTTGATCTGTGGTTGACTGTTTGAATGAGCAGCTAGCAAATTAAAAGGGCAGGTTGTCTAGGGAACTCAGAGTGAAGCTTGGTGCTTCAGACACCGAAGACTCCCTGCTGAGGGAGCTACAAGTCTAAAGATCAACACTTAGCAGACAGAAAACCAGATTATATCCTTAGCTAAACTGGATTTGTAAATCAGCAGGAAATCCTCTTTTGTAGAGTGGAGGCTGACTTTATCTGGAACAACCCAGGCTGCCCGCCTGGGCAGACCAGTAAGCTGGAGAGAGACCATGATTGTTTACAGGAGGATTTTTTTTTTTAAGGCAAAAATCTTACTTTGTAGTCTGGGCTAGCCAAGAATTTATTATATAGCAGGATTACCGGTGTGAGCCAACATGTTCAGTGAGCATGCAGTGAGACAGTGTGTATTCAGGGCATGGTTTCCATGGGAACAGGAAGGAAAGATGTACACAGGCACATTACACCAAAGATGTTACAGGTGGCAGAGAGGCATGAACTCAGAGGCCACTGGGATTAGTACCTACTGACTTCCTCCTTGGAGGAACTGACCAATTGCTAGTTTAGGAACACCCTTGCTTCTGAAAACTGGATGGAACTTTTCCTTGAGTGACATGGTAATGTGTGCGTGTGTGTGTTAGATTCCCTTCTTAACATTTCCATTTAATGGAGGTAAACATGCTGTTATTTTAAAGCTTGCTAATTCTGTATTCTGCCATTGCAAAAACACAAATAAGAGATTATTCAGGTTATTCCAAATTCTATGTTTCAAAAGATTTTGTGAAGCTTTATAGTAATAAACCACAAGAAAATCATAAATCAAGGCTTTTTCCAAATATTTTGGTAGGTATTATGGGGATGGATAGGAGTTAAGATCACTGGCTGCTCTTTCATAGGTTAGATTCTCAGCATCCATGTGGCAATTCACAACCACTTGTAACCCCAGTTCTAGGGCATTGGATGCCCTCTCTGGCCTAACAGACACCAAGACATTAATGGGGTACATACACATACATGTAGGCAAAATACACATGCATGGAGAGAGAGAGGGGGGAAGGGAGAGAGGGAGGGAGGGAAGGAAGGAAGGAAAGAAGGAAAGGAAAACATAAATAGACAGGTCACAGAAAGACAGGGACTTTTAAACCTTATGCCTCGGATCTTATTGAATGGCATTCTTAGCCTTTTGGCTGGTGAAAACTGGGGGTCTGCTTATATATCCCAAAGGATTTACCTCTTGGTCACAAAGATGTGACCTTACCAAAAGTCACATACAGAGGAGAGCAATAAAAGCCTGCTAATAAATGCACAAGGCTAATTTGGCTCAGGACTTGCTTTAATACTCATCACTATTGTGAATTGGCACTCATCCTTGCAGAAGGCTCAGGGGAAGGTGTGGTCCTTCCCAGGAGATTCTGTTCCTAGTTCTCCCTGTTAGCCAGGCATCATGTGTTCAAGTAGGAGCCAAATATTCGTTTTCCCTCATTAATTGGAAGGCCGCATTCTCAGTATCTGATCTAGATGAGCCTGTGCAGAAGGTAAGAAAGCAGTCTTTAGGAGAAAAGATAGTCAAAATCTACTAGCCATTGTGATCAAAATCAGAGTATTATTAGTATATTTTATTTATTTTGTATACATGTGTGTGCATGTGTTTGGGTGCACTTGCTGTCATAGCCCATAAGTGGGGGTCAGAGGAAAACTTTTGGAAATCAGTTTTCTCCATCCACTTGTGGGTCCTAGGGATTGAAATTCTATCATAATTCTTGGTGTCAAATGCCTTTGCCTCTGAGCCATCGCCTGTACTCCTATTTTTTCTTTTTTGTTTTGTTCTCTGTATTTGACATAACATTAATGTAATGTATAATGGGGATAATATACCTAAAATTAAAACAATCAAGAACACTGATATAACAAAAGAGAAAATAATAGATAATGGAAACAATCATTTTAAACAACCAAAATCTATACATTTCTAAAGAATAGATTGTATGTCTATCAATGTTTAGATGTTTCACAGTTATTTATGAAACTGTGAACAGTTTTACTTATATTTAAAATATTTAAACAATTATCATCTATCTGAGACAGGGTCTCACTACATAGCTTTGGCTGCCCTGGAACTTGCTCTATAGAGCAGCCTGTCCTTGAACTCACAGATTTCTGCCTTAATGGATGGACCAAATATCCTTGTGTAAAATTCTGCTAAAACCAACATTAGCATTAATTTGGAACTTCAGTGAGTGAAATACTGAGTACGTGAAAAATTAAAAATATCTAATTATGAATGACTTAAGAAAGCTAACCATGTAAGAAATGTCCAGTTACCTGGGGAACTGTCAGTGTGGTCTAAGATGAATGTCACCTGGAATGTCTGAGGTTCGGGTGCATGTGTTCTCAGAAGACATTAGCACGCATTTGATGTGAGACTTAAAAATCTAAGAGTTCATGGCATGAAATGTTGTCCTGGTTAGAAGTAATTGGATGGAGTCCTTCCCTCCAGGCAGAATGGAGTCTTTGAGGTGATACTTACTTTGTTTTGTTTGTGTTTGTTCTGTTTCTTTCTTTTTTTCAGTTTATTTTTTAATATCTGGAGGAAGACTCTGTAATCAATTCTGAACTTTTAGTTATATTTAAAAGTCCCATATGTGTTCTCCTTTAGTAAAGATGATTCCTATAATTTAAATTTTTTATAGGCTACCATGTACTTACTTTATAAGGAGATAATGGATATTCTCCAAAAGGGGAGGATCTTAGAAGAAAAGCAACGCTTTAGTTAACTTTGAGATTTTATTAACATTATTTGTCTCTCTCATAGTTCAAGTTTATGAATAGATTTAAATATTTGTGATTAAATTGAGTTCCGTGACATCTGTGTGATTTAGCAGAAAAATTTCAAATAGGATTAATTTTGTTTTTTTTCTTTAAAATTTTCACTTTTTTTGGAGATAGGTTCTCATTAGGCAACTCTGGCTAGACCAGAGCTTAAAATATAGATCAGGCTAGCCGCAAACTCAGAGACTTATCCGCTCCTGCCTCCCCATTGATGGTATTAAAGTATTATTGTGCAACAACACACCTGGCTAAGATTTACTTACTTGTATTCTATGTGTATGAGTGTTTGTCTGTATGTGTGTATATGTACCTTCTAGTACCATGAACACTATCTCATAGTGGTGAAGGCTCTAGTTAGGCACCAGTTTAAATTCTCTTTGTTATAAATGAGCTATGTATTATCTTCAGTAATAGAACTGTGTCATCGGCTTATAGATAACAACCAATAGCCTTGGTGATAGCATGAATTACTTGAGTGTGATCATGGGGCCCTCTTTGGTCCACAGCTCAATTGTGGGTAACCCAATGCTAGTACAGAAAGTTTCACTTGGTGGTAAAAGATGTCTATCTACAGTTGGAATAATTCTTTTTGTAAGAGTTTTCTATACTATTGAGGCAGTGGCTTTCCTGTAAGGGAGGACTTTATTCAGAGAGATATTCAAAGCAACAAGAAAATAAAATATACAAGTAAAGTCTTACCACAAGTTTTAGATATCTCATTTAGTGAAAGGATAAAATAAAACCCTTGCTTTCCTACTTCAGTTTAAAAAAATTACTAAAAATAGATCAGTATTTAAGGAAAGCTTACTTATCATTGTAGGCAGAGAATTGGGCATCAATTCTATCTCAGGGTATTGAATTTTGACCTTTAAGTTTTAGTAACTGTTGTACAGGACTATCAAATGGCCACCATCTTCAGGGTTTTGTCTGGGCCTGCTCTCATAACATCATTGCTGGGCTTGTTGATAGTGGACATTCCTCATAGAAGGAAGGGGTGGGGAAAGTCACAGGATTTTCACCTCAGTGTATAGCCAATTCTCCCAGTCAACACATGGCCTTGGGATCTTAGCAAAGGGCTAGAGTATATAGGTGACTAGGGAAGGGGACTTCATCTTCAAAGCAATGAGCAGTCATCATCATTTCTGGGCACAGACATTCCAGAGCTGCCTTAAAGTTGCCTGTGTCTGCTTGTAATCCCTCACTATTAGTCCATAAGTAAGCTTAATAAACCTGTTCACACCTCACCCCCTGAATTTGGTGGGATTAAACTTTGTTTATTTTTTTCCCATTGGGATCTTATGAAGAGGGAATGGACACTGTCTAGACTGCACCAACCACCAACTGAGTTAGTTCTAACCATGCCCATTTTCTCATACTCCTTCTATAACATACTTCAACCCTTTAACTTGGTTTTCATCTGTTTCTGCTTCACAACCATATTTTCCTTACCATATAAAAATCTTTACCTTTCTTTTTATATTTTAAAAATATTATTTTATATGTGTGGATGTTTTGCCTATAAGCATGCCTGTGTACCATGTTTGTGCCTGGTATCTGTGGAGGCAGGCAGAGGGCATTGAATCTCTTAGAACTGGAATTGTACAAAGTTGTGAGACACCATGTGCATGCTGGGAATCACACCCACATCTTTGGAAGGGCAGCCAATATTTTTAATGGCTGAGCCATACCTTCAGAAGCCCCATGGTACTTCTTTCAACTATCTCTTATCAAAAATTGTATCTCATATATAGATTTTTTTCTTTACCTGTAGGTTCCTTTTTTTAACTTCTTCATCACCATTCTTATGCTTTTCTTCTCAAGAAGATGATTATATTTTAAATGAAAATCCAAGAGACTGTGTCTAAAACACAGATGATATATATGCAGTATTTTAAATATTTAATAGGTACAAATTCAAATAAAGCACATGAATAGTCTTGGGGTTTCTTACCAAATTTAACTTATTTGTTAAAAGTTTAAGTCATTGTAACAGGAACTCTGAAATTATTTTGGTTTAAAAAATAAAGAAAAAGCATTTACTTCTTCTTAGGGCTCATGAGATTTGCAAAGCAAGATAGTTTTTTGGCATTTCTACTGTTTCTTATAAAGGCAGACCTAGATAGTGGCAATTACCTATTAGGAGAAAGGACTATATTTTGGAGTAAGAACAATTTTCTCTTAAAAACAAGTTCATCCCTCAAGCTGTAGAGACTTTTGAGATGATCTTGTAGAACCAGAATTGAGGCAAGGATCAAGGAGATAGCATCTTCAGCACCACTGTGCCATCAGGTATGACTTGGAATTTTTTAAATTTGATTTTAAATGTATAGGTTAATACCTCTGAAAGAAAGACTTGGGGGGGGCAATGAGTACTTCCATTTATCTATCAGATATGGTCACAATGTTTACATCATCTCTCTGCCTCTTGCCATTAGCTTGTTATTTTAGTTGGCCAAACTTAACTTACTTACCCAGTTTAGGCAGTTGAAGTTGGGTTTTTTCCTCTGTAAAACTCTTGTTTCTCTATGAACCAGAGGGAAAGTAGAGCAATTTAGCAACTGCAGTTTTCTTGAGCACTTACTTAAACCAATTTGGTACCAAGCACAGTGGTTTGAGTAAGAATGACCTTCATAAGCTCATATATTTGAATGCTTAGTCATCAGGGAGTGGTATTGCTTGGGAGGGACTGGGAGGTGTGACCTTATGGGAGTAGATTTGGCCTTTTTGGAGGAAGTGCGTCACTGGGTGTGGACTTTGAGGTTTCAAAAGCCCATGCCAAGTCCAGAATCTCTCCCTTGGTTAGCAGATGGGGATGTAGCTCTCAGTTATTTCTCTAGCACCATTTCTGCCTGTATGTTTCGTGCTTCCCATCATGATGATAATGAACTAAACCTCTGAAATTGTAAGCAAGCACCAGTTAAATGCTTTCTTTTATAAGACTTGCAATGGTCATGGTGTCTTTTCACAGCAATAGACCAATACACAAAATAAACATTGTAAATATATTCAAGGACATATAGACAATACAGAATTCTCAGTATTTAGAAGCTAAGAATTAATAGCTCTCATTGTTATTTATTTTATTAAATTTTCCATACAAGCTACATTTTTATCTGCAAGGTCTGTGGAACCCTGCAACACAGCTTGCTCCAATACTGAGGGGACCTAAGAGGTGAGTCAGTGGCCACAGGGCCGGACAGCCAGATGCCCCATCTCTGGGACCTCTCCAGTGGGACAAAACCCAGGGGCCCCTCCCCAGCTCCCTCGGCCTTTCTAGCCAGCCAGCAGGGAGTTTTCCTATCCCCTAACCCACCCTGCCCCCAAGCTTGCTTTATTGCCTACAAGGTCCGTGGAACCATAAAACACAGCTTACTCCAATACTGAGTGGACCTAAGAGAGGGCAGACCAAGAAAAATTCCCAAGTACTCAGATAGCCACAGCAAGGATCAGACCAAGACACTGTTAGCCTCATTTGAAGGAAGGGATGGGTAGGTGCCAATGCAAGAATTCCTCCAACATCTTAAAAAGCAACATGGTAACACCAGAACCCAGCGGACACACAACAGGAAGACTTGATCATCCTAACCCAGAAGAAGTAGAAGAAAATTACTTTAAAGATAACTTTATGAAAATGATGGAGACCTTTGAAGAGGAAGTAAAACTCCCTTAAAGAAATGGAAGAGACGACAAACAAAAAGTAGGAAGAAATTAATAAATCCCTCAAAGATACCCAAGAAAACCAAGAAAAAGCATCAAAAATGTGAAGGAAATTGTTCAAGAATTGAAGGCTGAAACAGAGGTAATAAAGAAAACACAAATCAAGGGAATTCTGGATATGGAAAATCTGGGTAAACGAACAGGAGCTACAGAGACAAGTATAACCAACAGAATACAAAAGATATAAGAAAGAATCTCAGGCACTGAAAATACTATAGAGGAAATATCATTGGTCAAAGAAAACATTAAATCCAACAAATTCTTAACACAAAACATTCAGAAAACCTGGGGCACCATGAAAAGACCAAACCTAAGAATAATAGAGGTAGAAGAAGGAGAAGAATTACAGC
>LOEQ01005473.1:118586-130452 GCA_001685075.1 Bramus lutescens | reverse complement strand
AGAAAGAAAGAAAGAAAGAAAGAAAGAAAGAAAGAAAAGAAAAAAGAAAGAAAATTACAGACAAATCTCCCTCAAAAACATTGATGTAAAAATACTCAATAAAATACTGGAAAACTGAATCCAAGAACACTAGAATAATCATCCATCATGACCAAGTAGGCTTCATCTCAGAGATGCAGGGATGTTCAATATACAAAAAAAAAAATCCATCAGTGTCATCCACCATACAAAAAAACTGAAAAAAAACTATATATTATTAGATGCTGAAAAAGCCTTCAACAAAATTCAACACCTCTTCATGATGAAGGTCTTGGAGAGAGCAGGGATATAAGAAACATATCTAAGTATAATAAAGGCAATATACAGCAAGTCAATAGCCAACCCCAAACTAAATGGAGAGAAACTCAAAATGATTCCACTAAAATCAGGAACAAGACCAGGCTGCCCACACTCTCCCTATCTATTCAATATAGTACTTGAAGTTCTAGCTAGAGCAATAAGGCAAAAGAAAAAAAAAAGGAGATCAAGGGGATACAAATTGGAAAAGAAGAAGCCAAACTGTCACTGTTTGCTGATGATATGATAGTGTACATAAGTGACCCCAAAAATTCTACCTTCAGTAATATAGCAGGACACAAAATTAACTCAAAAAAATGAGTAGCCCTCCTATACACAGATGGCTTCTTCTTTTCCAATTTGTATCCCCCGATCTCCTTTTTTTCTTATTGCTCTAGTTAGAACTTCAAGTACTATATTCCACTTTAAATCATATTGGCCCTTTGTGACATCACAATGCTCCACTTTGGCATCCCAGTTCCTCACTGAGATGTCTCATTAGGACACCACAATACTTCATTGTGACAATATAATCTCCTTAGAAATGATGTTTGTAAACGTTTTTATAGGTGCAAGATTTCCTTCTTCTCTGCTGGGGGAAAAACCCCTCAGCCTGCACTTGGTGGGATGTTATTGTAACCTTCTTGACTTTAAAATTCCTACTCTGCCTTGATTTGGGTCTGAGAATTCTTTGTGGGAAGAGCCTGCTCTTGTTCAAGGCATAAATAAAGAACACTTTACATATTTAATTGGCTTAATGAATGTAGTGATCAGTAACTTTCTAGTATGATCTGTCAGAAATTGCATTTGGAACTCAGCCTCACTCCAGGCTTGTCTGGCCAGTGTGGAGGTTTCAAGGGAAGTTGCCCACTGAAGATGTTCCAGGGCCCCCCTTCTCTTGTTAACTCTGGAAAGATCTGACATGATTTAATTGTTCTTGGACACCAAAACGGAATCCTTCTGATCCCCTAGGAGGTCAAAGCCTGCACACTGAGTTCAGTTCTGAGTCTGATTTGGGAAAGGTGTTCCTGATGAGAAGTCCTTTTGCAAACTGCCAGTTACAAAAGACCTGGTATCAAAATTGCGTCTTATGGGTATAAGGGAGACTTGGTTTAAATTCTTCCTGCCATGAGTGTTTGGGAGACCTAGGTTTTGAGAGGATGGCTGACCAGATTGTAATGTGAAATGACTGGATGCCTTCTGCATAGGTTCTGCACAAAGAATGCCCTTTGTTATTGCTGTTGTCTCTTTTTGTTGATTTATGGAGAAATCTGCTGCCCTCATCACCTGTGTTGACTGAGAGGAGTTTGTCCCTTTCAGGGATTATATTAACAGTTCCAATAAACTCTGCAACCTGTGTTTGTCTGTTGTCCATTCTGTCTGTTGTCTGCAGACTCCTCCATCATCCTCTCCCTTCCCCCCCTTACTATAATGAGAATTATCCAATAACACAAGGTCACTCCAGGATTCCTCCTCTCTGGCTCACTCATCTGCTTGCCCCAGCACAGCAAGTTTTGCTGGTCACACATAAGGCTGCCTCTTATTTAATGTTGCTCCCTCTGTCCTTTTAATCCTATATTTCACTAAATTGCATAAATCTTTTTAACATGGGAATCACTCCTTAGCTCTCACTACTTCAATAAATGCTGAAAAACTTTCCTTGGGGACTTGGGGATAATTACAGTGTTGTTCTCATAAAAGAAAAACTGCTCACCTTTTGTGAGATTAATTAACCCTCCTATGAGGTAAGATGTGGACACCTTGACTAGTTCCCTTACATTGACTAATGGTTAATGCTTGTCCAAAACTCACCTTCTTGGCTTAAACTCTGTGCTCTCAGGAATTATTCTATGGTCTTGTTTTCCAGAAAACCTCTTGCTGCTCCCAATCAGCTTGGCCCTCTTACAATGCCAAAGAACTGAATTCCTTTCCCTCACCTTATAATCTACACCCATCCTTCTCAGCACCATCTTTCTCTCCTCAGTCTCAGACTTCTCTACCTGCCAGACCCCACTCTATCCATCTATTCCACTGATGTTGGATTCCCCTCTGTAAGTTGTGAATGTTTTATTACCATTGGTTAATAAAGATGCTGCTTCGGCCTATGGCAGGGCAGAATATAGCCAGGCTGGAAGACATATATATAGAGAGTAGGCAGAGTCAGGGAGATGCCATGTAGCTTCCGAAAGAAGCAGATACCATGTAGCTACCCAATAAGCAAGAGGTACCAAACCATGAGTCTCATGGCAAAATATAAAATAATAATAGAAATGGGCAAACTTAAGATGTAAGAGCTGGCTAGAAATATGTCTAAGTTATTGTCCAAGCAGTGTTGTAATTAATATAGTTTCAGTATGAATATTCGGGCCTGTAGTGGGACCTTGTGTGATCAACAGTGTCTTAAAATTCGTAAAACAAAAAGACCTAATTAGAAACAATGGTTTGAAATTTTCTAAAGAACTGGGAAATGAAAGGGCCTAGGAGATGCTAGTTATCCTGACTCCATTCTTCCTTCCCTTTGGAGTCACAACCTGCTTGTAAACAAATGGTTTTTCCTGTCTCCTGAGAAATGGCACTTATAAGATACTTTATAGATCAAAGGATTCCTCCTTCCTTGCTGAGAAAGGATTCCTTGAAATAAATAACCAAACCCTTGAGCCTACACCTGGTATGACTTGAATTTACTTTTTTTAACTTTCAAAATCCTATCTTATCTTGCTTATTGGGAGTAAGGTGAGAGTTCTTGCTTAAATGCAAGACTATCTATATACCTAACTTAATAAGTACATAATTTATAACATTATGATGCTAAATTTAGTCCTTCATAGTGCTTCACTGCGACAGGATTCTCACAATTCTGCACTGTGAAATATTAGTTCCACACTGCGACACCACAATAATTCACTTTGATGTCACAGTAAGGTAACAATGAAATATATGTGTCATCCTTCTTCACTGTGAAATAAAGTTCCTCTATGTGACATAATGCCCCATTGAGGTATCGCAATTCTCCATTCTACCACAGTGCTGAATTGTGATAACACAGTGCTCATGTTCAGCTGTGCCTTAAAAATGCCCCCATTGTGATCATACAGTGTCCAATTGTCATGAAAATCCCCCATTGTGGCATCAAGATGCTCCTGTGTGAATTATGTTGACTATATATATATATATAATGACACCATAATGTTGCATTTGACATCACAATGATTAGTTTTGCATTTACAGTTCACCATTGTGATAAAGTCTATTGTGATATCATAAAGTCTGTTTTGAGATCAGGATTTACCATTGTGATAATATACTGCCTAATGTGACATCACAGTGCCCATTATTAATCATAATTCTCCATTTTAACATCAAAGTGTCTGATTATGATGTGACAATGCTATACTTTGACAACACTCCATTATAACAACATAATTTTTGATTGTTGCATTAAAAAGTCTTTCTATGACAATTCAATTCCCTGTAAAATGTCACAATTCTCTATTGTCACAACATAAGACCCTGCTGTGATAATATAATACCCCATTACAGCACTGTAAATCTGCATTTTTAAAAATGCCCCTTTGAGATAAGGTCTCTGTAGTTGAACTTTTCTTTGGGCCGCCAACTCCCAAATAATGACACAGAGACATTAATCATGAAAGCTGGGCCTTAGCTTAGGCTGGCCATACTAGCTCTTATAGCTTATATTAACCCATATTTTTTGTTAGTCTGTGTTCTACCACATGGCTTTTATCTCCTTCCCATTCATGTGTCCCACTCATTCTGTGTCTCTGTGGCGTCTCTTCCTCTCTCTGCCATGAAGGCCTGCCCATCTCTTCTGCCTAGCTATTGGCCATTCTGCTTTTTATTGCACCAATCACAGCAACACATCTTCACACAGTGTATAAATATTCCACAACAGGTTGTGTACATAGCCTTGCCTGTCTCAGAACTTTCTATGTAGACCAAGCTGGCCTTGAACTCACATAGATCTGCTTGCTTCTGCCTCCTGAGTGCTAGAATTACTTTTCTGTTTATAGAATTACAATCTCTTCAGTCTCTCTCTCTCTCTCTCTCTGAGAGAGAGAGAGAGAGAGAGAGAGAGTTTTTCTGTGTCTCTCAGACAGACAGACAGGCAGATACCCAAACACACATTTAAGTAGAATTTGTTTTGGTGTGAAAGCATTTCCCAAATTAATAACACATCTCCACGAGGCAAAGAATACCAGTGGGATTATGATGAAATTGTTAAAATAATATACCCAGTCTTTCAGTCCAGTCATAGTACAGACCCAGCTCTGAGACAGATGTGGAAAGCAAGACTGCTGTGGAAAAAGAATTGGGGGTTGAATTTTGGCTAAGAGCCCAGAGCCTTGCATGTTACATCTTGAAGGAACACCTTTCAATGCCGCACATCTCCCTTATAGGTCTTTAAGTCAGACGTGCTAAATGTAGTCATTTTTATTATTTTCTCTGTGCTCTGGGTATGAAAAAGTTCAGGTAAGGGGAAGACATGAGTATCCCTTAGAAGCCATGCTCTAATGAGACCTTTAGATTAGTATACACATAATTAAGTCTATAAACTGCTCCTTGGATACAATGAGAGCTTTGAGGAATGAAAATATCTGCCTAGAGACAAGTTGGCTCATGACATCAGACCTTCATTTATCTCGATGGCTGACTCTGGAGCAATGCTGGGTTTTGTCTGCACTGTCCCCTCCCACTATGTTGTGGTTTTAGTGAGAGTTCACTTGCATTCTCAAGTATTTGAATGCTTGGTAGCCCTGTTTGGGGATGCTTTGGAGGTGTTGGTATGCTGAAGAAATTATGTCAGTGGAGGCTGGTGTTGAGAGCTTAAACACTTGGTGCCATTTTGTGTGTGTTGTCTCTGCTTCCTGTTTGTGATTTGTGAGATGTGAGTTCTCAGCTGCTGCTCGGTCAATATGCCTGATGCTTGTGGCCATGCTTCTTGGCCATGATGGATTCTTATCTCTCCGTAAGCCAAACAAACCCTCCCTTTTATAAGTTGCTTTGGTCATGGTGTCTTATTACAGCAATAGAAGTGTAACTAAGACACGCTGCATGAAAAACAGCATCATGTCCTGAGATTTTGGTCAGGAATAGATAATGGGAAGGGAGAGAAAAAGCACTTGAAGGAAGGTAAGGGACTCACTGCTCTGCTGCTGGCTTTCAGTCTGGTTCCTGGACTTTAGGATAAATTATCCAGTGCCTCTAACAGTGGTCCATCGAAGCTGAGCAATGAATTCCTCCACAGCCCCGAGATAAAGCTAGCATTTCAAAGGATGCTCATTTTGATGCCATACAGATGCTCTTTCCCTATGTGAGAATAATTTTAAATATAGATTGATGCTATAAGTGAGGAGTACAATCAAACCTACATCTGAGAATGTGCACATGATAGCACTCCTTAACTTCTGTAATCTAGAAGACAATGACACCCTGGAACATCAAGAGTGCTCACTAGGGAGACTAGACTGAAGCCAGTATTAAAGCACCAAGCTTTAAACACAAAGAAGAAAATGTAAACCTATAGTCTTGTCTGCAATGCATAGACATTAATCTATGTGCAGACAATGAGACTTTTGCTGGTATCCCTCTAATGCCGTTTAAGGCCTCTGGATTCTGCTCTTACATCCACTAGATATTTACACCTTAGAGAAAACACTTGGCCTCTTTAGTTTACATTCATTGTTTTAAACAATTGTCCCTCATCTTTCAGAGACTTACCATGAAAAAAAAAAGTTACTGTACTTTGGTGTTGCTGCAGGAATTTCTGGGAAATTGAGTCATTGAGCTGCTTTTCAGCTGGGGAGAGGAAAGTTTATTGCATTGGTTGGCCATGCCTAGATCACTCTGTAATAGCATGGGCTTCCTGCTTTGGGTTCAGCAGCTTTTCATGACTTGGTAAGTATTATTCAGGAAGTGATCAAACAGGAAGTGCAAGTACAAAAGCAGCTGTGGTTGGGTTGGGCAAGGTTAAAATTCCATAACTCCACCTCCTCAGTGTCTTGAGTTCCTAGAGATATTGCAACTGGGGCAGGGCAGTGTTTCAGCACTGCGGAATTTCTTTGTTTCAACAGATGGCAGTTTGGGGATTTTCCACCACATTCTGTCCGTTAGGAACATATGTGAAACCATTTTTGTGTAATCTGGAAATTCTGCTGAGTCATGTTATTTTGAACCAAGAATTTGATTTGACAAAATGATTATAAACATGTTTTAACTTAAAGAATGCTTAAAATTATATTGTAAAAGGAGATAAGTATTTATGAACAGTGTGAACATAGCATGTATTGCCTGTGAACAAAACAAAAAAATGTTAAAATGTGCAAAATAATTTTTTCAAAGTCAAACACATGGTGAGCCTGGTAAGCCATGAACTGACATACCCAAAGAGCTGGGAACTGAAATTAGACAGGGCTGCTGCCGGATTGCTTGACTTTTTGAGCCATTGCATTGATTTCCAGAAGCCACAGGACTTTGAGACTGGCTACTGAGTGACTGGTTCTGATGATTGTTGAGTGTCAAACACCACTGCTGAGTTCCCACCTGTCAGTGCTAGTCACTGGCTGACTCATAAGGACCTTCTGGAATTTCCAACAGTACCATCCTCACAGCCTGCAATCGCTGAAGGACCTCACAGTGGATGTGGGTTGAACCTCTCCCAAAATGTCCTCCTGGGAGAGGATATCCCACTAAATGCCTGCAGCATTTCCTGCCCTCATTTGCCCTTGGTGAGTTGGCTTTTACATGAGATTACCGTAATCTTTATAATAGTATAGTATAGTAAGGAATGTTTATGTGAATAAATCAAGCATATTCCAAAAGCAAATCTCAGGTGGGAATCCTAGTTGTCAAGCTCACTAGCTGTGCTCTCTATGCCTTCCCTTTTTGGTCATAACCCCTTATGATCCTTCTGAAGAAATCCTCTGACACTGGTGGAGGACCTGGAGTCTAACCACTCCTATCCGGTTTGTGATGAAGGAACTTAGAAGATGTATAAAGCTCTACCAAACAAGAGTCAGGCAAATAATAACCAAAGGCCCCACTAGGGTAAGACAAAACCCTTTGGTTTTGTCTCAGGCCTTGATTTATTCTAACAAATGCCTATCATTTTCTCTAACTATCTATGATAGATTTGCATAGAAACAGCATTGTTTTCCTAGGAAGCCACATTTGCCATCCTTCCAGCTTAGATTGGGTCTAGACTTCTATGACTGTCAGGGAGTCTATTTGGTGCTGTAGGTTGACTATACTCTGTTTGCTTAGACTGAGGTCCTCCTTGACTTTGGTTGGAAAGCTATGTTGAACCTGTTGGATGACAAGCATGGGTACCCTGTGGCAGTAGCACCAGTATAGGGCCATCCCCAATAATATTGGGAATAAGATAGAATTTTTTTCCTTCTTCCAAATATTGGTCTATCTTTGGTTCAAGGAGAATATTTAGGTAGGAAGTAAGGCATACCATCCTGCACCCTGGCCCCACCCCCCACTCACACGCTCAACAGGTATATACTCTACTAGTACAAGTAAAGTATGCATCATTAAGGACCTTAATTCTAGGTGCCAGGAGGTTATCTTCTTCTGTGTCCAAGATAAAGTCCATTGTTTGGCCACTGATATATATCTTAACCATGGGCTCTTGTGAGCCAATCCCAGTTGAGCCTGATCACTCTCATTCTGAGTCTGTCTCCCAGGGTACAGCAACTCCCAATGGAGACTTGTTTCCTTGGGGTTACAGTAGGAGCCTTTTTTCTTTTCTCTTGGTATTTGTCTCCCTCGGCCCCTGGTGAGTACTCTTTCTGGGGTACTCATTCTTTCGGTATCCTTTTGTCTTGCATAGGCACATTGGTCCCTGTCTAATGGACTTGCAGATCCTCCCTTCTTTTGGGTGTCTGGGTGCCTGAATTTTCCCAGGCCCGCAATGTAATATAGCCATATATTTCACCATTTCCCCTAAGCCATATTTTTTTTCTTTGTCTTTGCAGCCTCTTCTCAGTTAACAACCTCTTTGATAATGAGTCTATGGGCTGATTCATCCCCACAACCCTCTAGCTTTGGAATTTCCTGCACACATCCCGCCTTGAGTGTTAGAAAAAAGCAGTGTTGACCATTGACTGGTGTGGTGCTCACGGACTCTGGCTTGAAAAGGGTGTACCTCATGTAAGCATCACAGAGTGGTATATAGACTTGGTTCCCAGAATTCCAGGACTCTTCATGCCACTGGGAGACTTCTCCAGTTTTGGCCAGGTTTGCTATGCATGAGTTCCAGTTTAAACTGCCTCATTCTGAGAAAGGCCTGGAGGACCCCAGGTGTGTTGAGATCACATAAGAATGCTCATCAGGTAGAATGGTGTCAGCAGATTGCTTCAGGTTATTAGTGGGATTGTGCAGGGATGCTTGAGGGATCAGCCAGACATCTGAGGTTAAAAGGGTAGAGGTTAAAAAAGCAGTCAAGAGCTGTAAGAAGTTCCCAATAGACTGGTGGCCATGCACAATGGTGGTCAGAAAGTTGATCTTTTGGCTGCTCTGAGATACCTTCGATTGTCGGAGGTGAGAACCCATTCAGGTTAAGCGATCTCAACTGTCCCATAGACTGTTGCCCATTCAGACCCCATAGCCTTAGAACTGTGGAGCCGTCATCTTCATTCTCACAGTCACGGTCATTTATCCAGAGTTTAAACAGTTTAATTCCTAGTTATTCACACTGAATCCCTATTCTAGCTAGAAATCCAGAGCCTGAGTTACCTTGGCCAAGACGGAAGGATGACTCCTTGAGTGTCGGCCTTACCCAACTGAGGTGTGTGTGTGGCAGGGTGGATAGGTGGCGGTGCATTCTTGCAGGAGCTTCTGGAATGATGCTGGATTTTCTGAGAAACTTATTCAGTAAGCCATTTTTTAAGTTGATGAGAGGAAAGTTTATTAAAGCCGTGGGCTCCATCCAGATCTCTCTATGACAGCACTGGCTTTGTTCTTGTGCTCATGTTCAGCAGGCTTTTCAGAGAGCAGAACCGCCCCCCTCCAAAAACCCAATAAGTACAGTACGAAAGCAGGTATGAGGCAGTACATGATGTGGCTGGGCAGGATTAAAATGATGTTACCCTACCCTCACAGCCTTGAGTTCCTGGAGACACTATGAGTAGAGCGTGCAGAACTGTGCCAACGTTCGGCGCTTTGGGGATTTTTTTTCCACCACAGTGGTTAGTACTCTTTAAATAATTTGACAGTGTGCCCTATCAGAGAAAGACTCTGATTTGTGTTTTCTCAGACACAATCTTTATGAGATTTATAAACAGAGATTTCATCCTCCACTCTCAGCTCTGCAGCCAGGCTTCTCGTGGGCAATGGAGTAGTTTTTCTTTCTCCATTGCTTGACTTAGACGGTGATCAGAGGGACACCGCGGGGTACTGGAAACCAGCAGGTTCAGAATAGTGCTTGCAGGTGGGAAGAGCACACTCAGAATTGTCAGGAGTTCCACGCAAGATTTTTGTTTTGCTTTTTCATAGTTTTCAGCCCCTACTCTGCAGAGAATTCTTCAAGGTCCTGTACTGTCAAAACGGATTACGTTTCTCTGAAGGAGAGTGAAGTCTCCTTTCCTTCCGTGCCTACTTTATCAGCCATCTAACCTGATGAACCCCCACTTTTCCTTCCCGTCCAGGAGAGATGCTAGAATGCCTGTGGAATGGACATTTTAAGATGTAAGCAGGCATCAGGATAGCTAGGAGTCGATGCATACTTGAGAATTGAGCTGAGAAGGCATTGGAATTTGCATTCAGAATGTTTGCCAAGATGTAAATACTATATTGAATAGGTAGGGAGAGAGTGGACATCCTTTACTTCCTGATTTTAGGGGAAGTTTCTCTCCATGTAAGCTGATATTGGCTATGAACTTGCTCTGATTGCCTTTATTATGCAGATGTATGTCCCTTGACTCACGTAGGCTGGGAAAGTCTGATAGTTTCTTTTTCTCTAGTGTATAGCCACCATGGTAAAAGTTTGGAGGTACTTCTTAAGAATGGTAACTATCAGTAAAACGCTAGTTTTGAGCTGCCCAATGTGGTTTCTGGGAACTGAACTTGGGTCCTCTGGAAGAGAAGCAAGTATTTTTTTTACCATTGAGCCATTTCCCCAGCACCAAGACAGATTGTAAGCAGTGAATCCATCCAAACATTGTAATTACCCTGTCCTAAAACCCTTCCATTAACAGTAAACCAAGGGATATGAGGCATCTCCAGCCCCTTTCTCAGTAGGTCATCTTTGGACATATACTTCAGCAATCTCTTGATGTTTTTAAAAATGCATGAGTCTCAATGTTAACCCTGAAAGCTCTGCTCAATTAGCTCATATCAATAAACTCAGAGTAATTCTGTTTTACATTCCTTCTGCCATTAACCCACAACTTTAAAATCCACTCCTACACATATTCCCCAGTCGTGTACTTGAATGAAATGGCAAACTCATTAAGTTCTTTGGAAATACAGCAAACCTCCTCATGGACCACACTGTGTACCTCACTCTAGGGGCTTATTTAGCCTTGAGTCTAGTTCTAGGTCCACAAATGATAGATGGGCCCCGAAGGATACCAGAATTGTCAGTCCTGTCATCTTCTGTAGGAAAGGCCACTGCTTGCTCTGCTGATGTGACAGGATTTGTTCCCTCAGGCAAAGGCAGATAGAGCACCATCACAGGTTGCAATTGGAATGCACGGGCTGCTGAAGTTGAGAGACCTTCAGAATCTGAAAATTCAGCACCTGCAACCTCTTAGGATCATCCCCCACTTTGCCATTCCAAGTCACAGATCCCAATTTTCAATCAGTGACCTCCATTTAGCTCCGGAACCCTTCAAAGCTGAGAATTAAGTCTGCAGTGTCAGTCAGTTGACCAAATAAGAGGGCCTAGGTTTGTTTTTCCACACTTATAAGAAATCTCTTGTGAAAGCCCCAGGGGACAGCACTACATCTCAGTGTTCCTTGCCTTTTCCTTCTTCTCACATTGACTTCTGCCTGCTCTGGGGTTAGGGACAGAAACAGATTGTGGGATTAGTCTTGGTTACAATAGGGGTCTCCCTTAGTTCAGGCAGGGGTCAATCACAAGCCACGAGGTTTCTGTATCTGTGCTACAATTCCACACTTCCTCATTGTGTTTCCCAAAATTTGGGCCTGAGGCAGAGGTAATTACTCTACAGGGCACTCTCTTCCAGGCTCCCTGCCTTCTAGGAACAAAGCATACCCATGGCCTCCTAGGAACAAAGTATACCCATGACCATTTATTTTGCACCCACTCATATACTCAGGGGGTTCAAATTTATCCTTTTCTTGTGGTATTTGAAGGTGAGCACAGGCTACACTATAGGCACCAAGTTGAAGATAAGGAACATCTATTAGCCAAATCTATGAGTGCCCTACAATGACTATGTTGGGCTGGCCTCCCAGAAGGTCAAGCAATCCTTGAATACTAGTCTGGCACAGAAGTTGGTACTAAGGGCCCACTGAGTTCTAGTTGCCCTGTAGGTGGGTA